>JACVBY030000321.1:0-306796 GCA_017589505.3 Metroxylon sagu | reverse complement strand
GAAGGCCAAATTTGAAAGACCACGTATCTTTTATTTTAAAAAATCCATCGAATTGTATTTAATAAGATTTATAAAAATTTTGAGAGGAATGATAGCCCTCCTAATCTTAACCAATTTTTGCTAGATTAATTCAATTTGATGAATCAAACACAATTAAATTGCACAAATTCTGAGAACTAGGTTAGAACGGCCATATCTCTTCCATTTTAAAAAAACCTATCAAATTATATTTAATAAAATCTATAAAAATTTTAAGGAGAATTATGGCCCTCCAAATCTCAACCGATTCTCGATCAGTGAAACCAATTTGGCGAATCAAGCACAATTATGTTGCATATGTTCTAGGAGATCTCTTCTATTTTAGAAAACTTATCATATTATATTTAATGAGATCTATAGAAATTTTGAGAGGGATCATAGCCCTCCTAATCTTAACCAATTCTTGATTGGTGAAATTAATTTGGTGAATCGAGCACAACTAGGTTGTACAGGTTGTGGGAGCCAAGTTTGGATGGCCATGTCTCTTCTATTTTAGAAAACCTATCGGATTATATTTAATAAGATTTATAGAGATTTTGATATGACTGCAGTCTTCCCAATCTAATTCCATTTTCTTTGCTGGGAGCAAAAAACCAATTTGATGAATCGAGCACAATTAGATTGCACAAATTCTGAGGGCTAGGTTTAAACGGCCATGTCTCTTTCATTTTAGAAAACCTATCGGATTATGTTTAATGAAATCTATAGAAATTTTAAGGAGAATCATGGCCTTCCAAATCTCAACCAATTCTCGATTGGTGAAACCAATTTAATGAATCGAGCACAATTAGGTTGCATATGTTCTAGGGGCCAGATTTGGATGACCATATCTCTTCTATTTTAGAAAACCTATCAGATTATATTTAATGAGATCTATAGAAATTTTGAGAGGGATCATAACCCTTCTAATCTTAACCGATTCCCGATCGATGAAACCAATTTGGCGAATTGAGCATAATTAGGTTGTACAGGTTCTGGCAGCCAGTTTGGATGGCCATGTCTCTTCTATTTTAGAAAACCTATCAAATTATATTTAATGAGATCTATGAAAATTTTGAGAGGAATCATAGCCCTCCCAATCTTAACCAATTTTCGATCGATGAAACCAATTTGGCAAATTGAGCATAATTAGGTTGCACAAGTTCTGGATGCCAGGTTTGGATAGCCCTCTTTTCTATTTTAGAAAACCTATCGGAGTATATTTAATTAGCTCTATAGAAATTTTGAGGGGGATCATAGCCCTCCTAATCTTAATTGATTTTCGGCCGATGAAACCAATTTGGTGAATTGAGCACAATTAGGTTGCACAGGTTCTAGGTGCTAGATTTGGATGGCCATGTTTTTTCTATTTTATAAAACCTATTGGATTATATTTAATTAGATCTATAGAAAATTTGAGGGAGATCATGGCCCTCCTAATCTTAACCATTCTTGGCCCCTGATTAGAACATATATAACTTGTTTTGAATCATGGTTGAATGAAGAATGGTTTATTGAGTCTAATTTTGATTAGCACAATTTTGTTTCATGTTGATAGATGGTCATCAAAATGTGATAGCCTTGGCATAATAGTGAGATTGTTCGATTATAATTTAGAGGATGCATAAGACTGCAAACATATTGAATATATATTGTATATTAATATATGCACATCTATATCTATTTCTGTTTTGTAAATATAAATGTAGATATATATCAATTAGATGCATGAATTTATATTCATGTTTATTTTAAGTGAATATAGATATATCATAGATTGAAAGTTTGGGATAAATATGGATATAAGTAAATTAGTTAAAATTTATAATTATTAAATCAAAGATCTCACTAAATAGAAGGAAAATTAAGTCACTAAAATGTTAATATAGAAATAGCTATTTATTTTTCTTAAAAGCCCATAAGTGCTATACAATATTAAACAGGTTTAAATGAAACTACAAACAAATTTAAATATTTAAATATAAATTAGATGATTATCCATATATATATATATATATATATATATATATATATATATATATATATATATATATATATATAATATAGATACATAGAAATAAGGTTGCATGCATTTGATTCTCTATAATACTTGCATAAAAGTCTCATGCATTGGATTATTCAAAGTAGATGATGTAGCAATCAGGCTTGATTTGTACTGTACTGTACCATATGTTAATAGACTTTGATCCATGGAGCGAATGAGTTTGGTCCGCCTTGTACAATTGCCATCTTGCTGACCTTTTGCATGCAAAAGGGCACCATCGTTTTGTTTGCTTCTATTGAGTCACCGCCGTCACTCGCACTCGGGTGATTGGATTGTAGCGAGTGGCACGGCAAAAGGCAAACAAACGAGTGGTGCGTATGGATCTCCAACGCTCATTTATCTGTGAGATGACATCGTCCACTCCGCAAGAATAAGTCGCATTATTTTAATAATGGTGGCAGCGTTCAGAACACTCAAGCCAATCCGAATCCTAATCAAAAGCAGCGGCAATACTCTCTCTCTCTCTCTATCTCTCTCTCTCTCTCTCTCTCTCTCTATATATATATATATATTATTATAGAATGGCAAAACTCGTCGCCGTTTCTTCTGAGGGAAAAAGAAGTAGCACACTTAACTCCGTTTTATCAAAGAGGATGGATCGAAGAGATTACGTCGATGATTTCAGAGGGGATGTATCTGCCTCAAAGGTGTGAAGGCATTCATAAATTCTCTATCGGCTTTCCAAAGTTTTATCTGACCATAGGTTACTGCAAATTGGTAGGTACGTAAGATCCTCCGTAGGACCGTATTAGACGAAGGTATCATAAAAAAAACTCTTGAATTTCTTTATGTACGGCCATAATAGGTAAAACTTCCAAGTGTCCACCATAACAAATATTCTTATTAAACCAGTTCATTCTATAAAATTTTTTTAATGCACAATACTTTATTACATACAATTATTCTTATATTATATATAATTATTTTTTTACTATCCATAATAAAGATATATATATATATATAATTATTTTGTTATTACATATAGTTATTATCTCTTTGTACACTATTATCTTTTAAATGCATATAATTATTAAAAGATACGGAGTTATCTTTTCAATGCATATAATTAGTAAAGAGTAAAAAAAAAATTTAAAATTAAAAAGAATTAATATGATAAACCGGGGATTTGACCAACAGGGAGTAGACCTCATAATACGGTCCGCTACACGGCCGGCTATAAATTTGCGCTATAATATATACTAAAGCACTCTAGGTGCAGTATCACCAGAAGTTAGACAATATCTTTGGAAGAATATTGAGATTTGTAATCTGGTATAGAAATATCCTTGCCATGTGAATGGAATACAAATTAGAATGGTTGAATCGAGCCGGTGGACAGTAAACTCAGAGAGAGAGAGAGAGAGAGAGAGAGGGAGGGAGAGAGCACCGATCTGATGACTTGTAATGTAACAGGCTAACCGAAGAGACAAATGAAAAGCAGACTCAGAAACAAGATTTAATTTCATGATAGGATCAAACCTTAGATCCGCATGGCGAAGTTAAAGCTACACATAAAGATATAAGATTGGAGATGAGTTCCAAGATAGAAACCAGAACAGCACAGAAGGGAGGTGCAACAAAGCAACTCCAACATTACGTCTCATTTGCCCTTCTCGTTTGCAGATGGCATTGCAAAACGGCAAAGAGGGCAGAGAGGATTCCGCTCCAGCCACATAGCAATACAGTGCTCATCAAAGATATGAGAGCAAGGAAGTTTGGTGACCTCCACGCCTGGTTCAAAGTTCTCCAAACATATGGCGCACTCTCTCTCCTGGAAACCATCAGTCGTGTAGATAGCCTTTTCAACTCTCACGCCAGAGAACTCCTCGTCCGGTGCGTTGCCAAAATACTCTTTGCCTTCAAATATCTCTCCTAAGGTAAGCGGCTCGCTAATCTCCTGGACTCCTTCAAAGAACGCATGGAACTCTGTGTGTTCGATGAGAATATCGGCGACAACAACGAGACCGTGATTTCGGACTTCGTCTGAGACTGCTTCGGTAGCAAAAGAGCAGATCTGGTGAATCCAGAACTCGCGGTCTCTGCGATCCGAGTGCTCGATGTAGGAGAGCATGGTGGAGACTTCCCTACGTAGAGCGTGGGGAAGCAAAACGCTGCCAAGGGTCGAACAGAAGATGAATTCTTCGCACTTGCGCACGACCTCCGAGCTTTGGTTCGAGAAGCGGGACCAGGTGACACGAAGATCTACGAGCACCGGGACTTCTGAGATCGGCGTGGTGGCAGGCTTGCTCCAGAAGGGAAATGCTGCGCTGAGATGCATCAGCGTGTTGCCATGAGCAAGGTTCCTTTGGTCCATGGCTGCCATGATTCGAGAAATTGAGGAGGGGCACAGGCGAGGGCTGGAAGGCCATCAAATTTATAGCGTTTTCCTTCACGTATTCATTCCTTCTTTGAAAGAATGAATGGCCTTGGTGGAAGGGGTGGCGTCCTACCGAGGAGAAACCCGAATTCACTCCAACCCGTTTGCATATAACTTGCTATGCGGGTGCCATATCCAACATCCATCTTGGCAACGTGAATTCTTCTGGCCATTGCTACTTGGCTTCCATTTTTTCCATTGTGTTTCTGGAGTGAAAAAGGAAAAAGAAGAGATAACCGAGTGCCCGCATAGAAATTACCAAGTACGTGTCACGTTTTCCCACCTTCACCATCGAAAGAAAGTATTTACTCACCAAAACTTGAAATAGGAAGTAAGAAGGCTTTCGATTGTTTTACGTATTGTTATATTATTATATGGGCCGAAATTGATGGAAGGGAATGAAAGAGAGGGCAAATTAATTCCCCCTGGACAGCGCAATTGATTGATGGCTTGCATGCAATGATATTTTCAACTGTTCTCTTAAGAGGTAAGAACGCTTGCATGGACAAGTTCATCACCCCTTGCCTCCCGAAAGAGACGGGAGCAGTGATTTGGAATCGCAATCCATCCCCACTTCATTCGGGGCATTCCTAATTGGCGCCCGCTCACACTCCAGATCATTAAATGCACGGATCGCAACGCACCAAAGAAGGGCGATGTTCAACCAATTTAATGGATAAAAATTTACCATCGGACACGTTTTTGCATCTAGAATGAATGCCCTTGAGGAGGTGCCAGGACTTATCCTTAATGACTTGATAGAAAAGTAATTTTAGTCCTACTCAGATTTCAGAGAGAGGCCTTGAACCCTATAAATACCTTCTGTAACCTTCTCTTTTCACATTGAGTGAATTGTATTGGATTTTGAAACTATTTTTTTTTTTTTTTTATTTTATATGACCATTGGCGCAATAGCCAGTCCAAACAAACCCTAAGAAGGTTTGACTCTTCTTGCTGTTGTGCGACTCACAGCAACTTTCATACAGCTCAAAGAATCATTTCTCATGTAATATAACTTTATAAGACCCTTCTTCTGAAAAATGCCAAGCATAATGTTGAAAAAAAAAAATCTCGAAATAATATAGAACAGTCATGTGGGATGCCACGTAGGCCATCCTAGTTTTCTTTAAAAAATCATGTCACGAATCCAACAGATGATTTATAGCTATATTGGGCTTTTCTTTATTTTAAAACTTGGTTAAAGAGATTTTGTTTTGAAAATTGTCTCTTCAACGAACAATTTCTATAGATGAGTTCAACCTGATATCGTCTATTGAAAAAACAATTTCAGAATGAAATTATCTTTTCAACAAATGATTTTAAAGCTGACAAAGTTTTTTTAGCTTGAAATAGTCTGTTGAAGAAAACGATTTTCAAAATAAAGCTTTCTTAGCCAAATTTTAGAATAAAGGAAGTTCGATATAGTCATAAATAATATAGATGATTTTAATATTTTCTATCCAATCAATGATGTTACTCTGATGGTGTGTTTTTATTAAAAAAAAAGGGATGGCCTGTGTAATCCCACATGACCCATCCCACATTATTTTGAGAAATATTTTTTTAACATTATTCTTGGCATTAGTTTTTTTGGGGGTATTATTTTAAACAAAAGAAGTGATGGATGTGTGGGAAGCCTTAGAGATGATTGGTGTGACTCTATTCAAATAGAGGAGTTCGATTAGTAAGACAATTGATTAGTTATTCTTTGATTTAATTTGCTTCCTTGATTCTAGATGTTTTAGGTTAAATTTCTTCATGTTATCCTATTTATTTTTCTTGCTACGATAATTTCTATAAAATTTCTTAAAAAAATAAAGAGCACTTTATGTTATTTTTTATATCATAAGAAAAGACTAAGTTCCTATATGAGCTAAGAGGGTATTCGTCTATTCTATCAATTTGAGTATTATAAATTATCTCTTACTTGAAAGAAACCTTAGCCGATCGGTCCAACAATCCAATTAAGGTCATTTTGCGTTCGCATAAATACTTTGACTTTGTATAATTAGATCCCCAACCCTGGCTGTCCTAGCCTACATCACCTACTCTTTACTTGCATCATTTCATATTTGATCAAGCTTAATCAAACCTAATTTCAAGCCAAGTCGTGTGTGACATAGTGTCATTGGCTTATTATGCTTGCACTTGCCTAAGGCAAACTCAAATCTTCAATAAAAGCTCTAATTTCCATGATAACACTAACCAAAAAAAAAAAATCTAAGTCAATTAAATAAGCAATTCACTATATTTTTTTTATTCACTAGCTTAATTACTTTGGATAGGTTTGGTGATCTATGAGGATCGGACTTATAATAAACGACTTTGGTCTGTAGGTCTGTATGAGGTTTAGAAGCAAGATTCATCACATCTAGATCTAATTATACATACCAACTTTCTAGGCATAACTTCTCCAAAATTTAGCAATTTTTTGAGATCTATCTTAAGAGGTTCATCTTACTCTATTGATATAGGTGTGCAATGGCATGTTGATCTCAAAATAAACTAATCAAAGAAAAACCTTACTTTTTTCATATGATTTTGACTAAACATATCTTCTAATTTAGAAGAAATTATGTAACCCAATAGAAACTAAAATTAATATAAAAGTCAAGATCTACCTCTTAAAAATTTTTAATGTTAGCATGTTTTTTCTGCTTATCAGCATTTTAAAATATTTTCTAACCTCTTTAACTTAGATAAGGAAGTCAATATAGGTTTGGGGACTCAGACCTTAATATAAAAGATATAGTAATCAATTTTATCATTAATTTTATGAAAGAAAAAAGTCTAAAATTTTTACCACTCTATTATTTTATTATTATTATTTTAATAGCTTTAAGTTGAGTGGATCGAAGGAATTACTTTCTCTCTCTCTCTCTCTCTTTGACCAAATTACTTGCATGGGATTTAGAAGCAAATCCATTATATGTAGGACCATTATGAAGTGCTACTTTCATCTTGATCAGAAATATCTTTAGTGTTTCAAGTGCCAAAATAAAGCCTCCATTGAATACTACAAGAGAATTTTCACTGAGTAACACAAGGTTTAATCTTTGAAGCTTGAAATGAGTTAGTCAAAGTAAAGCTTTATATTTTATTTATCTCTTCAATTGAGTATTTCTTCTATTCCAAGTAAAATTAAATGATGCAACAAGAAACAAAGTTCATATGCAGTCAAGATCTAACTCTTGGAGGAGTTTCAATCTAAATTAATTATTATTTTATAGAAACCTTTTTCCTTTTTGACTAGAAAAGGAATCTAGCTCAACTTAATAGGGTGGATTCCACTAGCATCTTGATAATCAACAACTTCAAGGGTGATAAAAGAGCTTATCTCAATATTTCATAAGAGTGTTTACCAATATTTTCATATATTTGTTAATATAATAGTTTGCTCACTTACGAATCTACATTTTATTTCATTGCTCTCTAATTAGTCATTTAGAATTATCAAATTCACTTTATCCTTACTCTTTCTCCAAAATGATATTATCAGAGCAAGTTTTTTTCTTTTCAAGGCTATCATTGATATATGGACTATTAATGCCCTACACTACTTATTTGAATGTTGAAACGTATGTAGCAATTTTGTAACTTCTTGCTTTAAAAATGATATAATTTGCTTCTTTTTCCATTAAAACACTTGTCCTAACAATATGATTGCTTAGTTATAAAACTTGTTCAAAAGTTTTAATCATTTGAAATATGTCATGAAGCTAATAAATTTAAGAAGAGAAATCCTGAAAATTCAAATTTCTAACCTATTTTCTGATATTATTGGATCTGCATAACCTTGCAAATCAAATTTTATATACTAAGGCATGAATATTATATATCACCTATATTTATTTCACTAAAAACAACTAAAAAATAGCTTTTCCTTTTATTTTGTTATAATAAATGTTCTATAGTGAAAAAATGAAAACGCAACAACAAAAATTATGGATTTTTTGAAAATTCCTTCATATAAGTTTTGGTAATACTTGATACATATGCTAATATTATAAGTATTTTTCTAAATATAAAAAGGCAAAGTAGTGCTATGATCATTATAATAAGGTAGTAATAAGGTAAACCTTGTGAATTCCATATCAATTTACAACCTAAAATGCCTTTTATAATGTCCATTGTTTAAAAGCATGCTCGTAGAATAGCATGATGAAAAGAAAGTATTTTCAAAAAATTATTCTTTTGATATCTATTCTACCATATATGAGTATACGCATGCATGTGTGTGTATCAAAAAAAAAAAAAAAAAGAAAGGAAAAGAAAAACTCAGCTTATGAAGAGTCATCCATTTGCCATGTGGATGTTGGCATTAATGTACCTAGTCATTATTAAACTTCATTGCTTAATATGCAATATATATTCTATTATTTATTACATATATAAGTGAAGATAAAAATCTTTTCATTTGTTACATCAACATCAGTATTAGTATTAATCTCCATTACTTAATATACAACATATAATAATGATGTTGAATTAATATTTCAAAAAAATTTGTTTATTGAAGCCTTCTATTTATTATAATTTATTACATTGTTATACTACATTTTAAAAATAGTTGAAAAAATAAAGAAATATTTATATATTAGACAATGCAAGAAACTGGTATTAATGACTTAAGTATTAATGATAGAAGTTTCTATAAAAAGGCTTAGCTTATGTAAAGTTTTTTATTTGCATTATTGTATTGCATTTGTAGAACATTTAGAAAGAGGAGAAAAAAAATCATCCCCTATACATGGGTTATATGCTAGATTCATTCTATTTTACTAGTAAACTTTATGCAGAACAAACTGAGTATAAAATAGGCCTGCAGTTGGGCATGGTCTAGGATAGCTTAAGCATGAACCAAATTTGAACCCTTTTGTTTAGAAAGTCTTAATTTTATATCTGAACCTGATCCATTAGCTAACCAATTTTAATCATGTAAAATTTCTTAGGCCCATGAAGTCATTTAGGCTATGTCAAATCAAGCAAGACTCGAATCCAACATAATGCATTAAGATAAAAATGAAAGGTATATTGCTCATTATATGTTTAGAAGGAAAAATAATAATATCATGGATAAAAAGTGAAGAGAAATAAATACTGATGTTGATGTAGAGCTAACAACAATGAAACTAACAAGGACAATATTGCATCTTAATTGACCCACATCAATTTACAAAATAAACAGCCTTAACACCAACTTACAAATAAATTAGGGAGTTTTTTAAGATCAAGTTGAGTTGGGCCAACCTTGATTTGCTCATCTGATATTTGACTTATTTTATATCCACTTAGTATACGAATCATCTTGGAGAAGGATTTGGTAGAAAACAATAGGATTGGAAAACTCAAGCCCGCTTTTCTACAGGTCATACTTTAGACCCAACTGGTGCATGGATTTAAAATACTGGCTCATGCCAAATCTAATCAACTTTGGGTTGAGTTTTTGAGTTAGTATCCAACTCGACCCAAAAGTGTTCCTCGCAACGCCAATCAATCATTGTCATAATTGAATACTCATGCTTACACTGGAGCCATTTGGCATTCCAACCAAGTTCCAACGATGGATTTCTTGGGAATTCTTGATGAATCTGTTCCCATGCAGTAGTAAAGAATTCTTGATGGTATTAAGCTGAAGCAAACATATTCTTCCTAATAAACTAATTAAGGGCTAAGTAGTTTCCTACCCTATAATATTCTTCTCTAGTGACAAATAAATCACCTGTGCCTCTTTTGTTCTCTAAGATTTCATAAAATAAACTCTCAAAGATTTCACTTGGTTTCTAATCTAATGTTTTATAGGGAAAAAGAAAAAAAATCTTATCCAGAAGAAACTCTCCTCAAGTTGTCCCATGCATAAAAAAAGTCTATGCAGATTAATAATGAGATGTAGTAATAAATAAGTTTTAGACAATCCATTAGTGCCTAATCCATTTTTAAACGTTTTAAAATCAGTTCTATAAACTGAGTTGCAGAAACTAATTCAAATATAACATGTGATACCTAATTACAGCTTTTAAGTTCCATGAGATAATAGTTCAAAGCCAAAATGATTGATTATTGCATATGAGTCCCTATATAAAGAGAATATCATATTTATTCATTACATCCGAATAGGGACTTAACTGTAATAGTCATTCTATAAGGTAAACTTTTCATAACACTCCTGATAATGTATTTAATTAAAGAGGTCCTGGATAGTTCAAACATGACCCATGAGATCCTTCTATGATTTCCTATTTTCTTGGGTTTAGTATAAAGTTCTTTGTGAACTAATGCCAGCAACTTGTTCACACTAATTCAAATTCCGGATTTAGTTATCATGCTTCTTTATAATTTTTTTAAGAAATAGAGTTTCAATCTCGACCATCTAATCTCATCATACAACATTTAGGCCTAAGCTAAAAGCATTCGCATTAGGACTTAATTGTTGAAATGTTTTGTGGGAGTTTAATTTGTTATATAAAATGTACATCAGGTTTGAACTGGTGTCAACAGTCGGAGAGTGAAGGTACTGCTACCAGCATGACATAAGAACTAATTAAAACGTATCATATATGAGCTCTATGTGAGCCAGTTAAAAGAAGGCAAAGTTCTGTGATCTATGCTCGAGGTTCCTATATTCCATGTGTACCAGTTTCTGAACGCCACATAAACAGCATGCATGCAGCTAGTCGGGACGGCATGTAAACCTGGGAACAGCAACGGGAGGAAATGGAATACCTGACCGACCATGTATCAGATTAGATGGAACCACCAACTAAACTTCTGAAATATATCGTATTTGCCAATTTTTAATTCATATTCATGGGAGTGGTTCTCACCTTGCAATTCAGCATGTTAAACCACGTAAGAAGATCTGTTGCACATTTTCTTTGCAAAACAAAGATTTTGTCATTACTTTGCCTAATTTCTAGCCCAAGAAAGTAATGCAACAGGCTCAGATCTAACATTTCAAATCTCCTCACCATGTGAGTGGGTTCATTTCCACTTCTTTTAAATCTATTTGACCGAAGGAGTCGATTTTGATGCTCGTGGAGCATGCTTCAATCCATTAACCATGAAACCTATGGGTTGAGTAACATGAACTCTCTCTTCTAATTCACCATTCAGAAACACAGACTTAACAATCAAACAGGCTAAGTTTAGTTGAGCAGCTAAGGCTGAAATAGTTCTCATCATTTCAAATCGGATTGAAATATTTTTGGAGACCAAATCAATGAGTCCAAACATATATATGCACAGGGATCTCAAACATGGTGCACATGTAGATTCCTAAATTAACATGTCAGGATTATGGAATTGTCTCAATAGGCCAAACATTGGGATTCCAGTCATAGAGTTAAAGTACACTCAACAGCTGATGAATACCTAAACATCATACATAGTTTGGACGGTAGTAGATTGTAGGCGACTTAGGAAAATAATATTAAAATAAACCCATAAGATGAAAAATATTGACATGCCACCTCTCGCACACTAATTTACATTCCTGCAGTATTATGATAACCAATATCAGCCGTTACGAAAAATATGCACTACCGAACCCATAGCCATACATCCAAACCATCAAATCTTAGGATATTATTAGATAAGGAAAAAATTCCCAAAAGCATTTGCTAACAATAAATATATTTTATATTATTTACTATACAAACTAGGTTTTTTTTTTTTTTTTTTTTTTGACAAACTATGGGTGGATTTATTTTGTCTGATCAATCTTGTATATCTAAACTGATTATTCTCCCAATGCTAGTAATGGTTTTCTTATTGAGCATCTTGCACAATCTCAACACAGGTCCTACATCCAACATGTTGCTGTAGAAAAAAAATCCTATTTAAGCCCACATAGTCTAGCTATCAAAGTGACCATGTTAGCTTACATGGAGCTCTCATGTCAAGTGATATGCAAAGGCCATCATACAATGAAAGCATGATTAAAATAGGTGACTATGAATTTTTACAAGACTTGCTCCTAAATTAGTCAATTATTGTGACATAAAACACTCAGATGCTAATGTACAGTCCACAACCAAGAAAAGTTGCTACCATCTTATGATCATCATTTGGAGCTAGCAGCCATGCTGATGAAGTCTTCCAGCCTTTTTCAAAGCTATGATCTATTCAATGAACTGGTTCTTCCGTGATGGACTACTTTAATTGACCAAGTAGATTCTTCTAGTTCTTAGACATTTTATTTGCACATTTCATGTGCTTGTAAAATAACCTTAATATAAATCGATAAAATAAAAAAAATGTATTAATATCTAATAAAAATGTATTTATCACTCAAGATATGGCTTTGTTAGTGTGTTAATTCTAATTTTAAGTCTGGAAGTTGGTTAAATATTTTTCTATTGTTTCTAGGAGCCATGTTCAAGTTTCAAGCATGGAAGGTCTGGGAAACTTGGCTTCGCCGACTTGGTATGAAGCCTGACGCAGTTTCTTCAGTAAATAGGTGCCTTTATTATCCTTCTTTTTTGATTGTCTTTGTAAAAAGGCAAAAAAAAATAATGGAATAGTAATCAAGATTTTTTTTTTTTTTTTTTTTTTTTGGGGGGGGGGGGGGGGGGGTTCTCATATAAGCAGTGGCAAAGGACTCTGGCTCCGGATGTTTAACTAATTTGCAGTTCTTGCTTGATTGCCTGATCGGCTCATCCATTAGATATCTCCGGTAAAATTGCCGTGAAGGAGGCAAAGATCGACCAGCACAATGACTCAAACTCGATCCCTCTTTTTCAATCTACCTTTTGACTCAGGTTTTAGATGGTTAAGTAATACAAGGTGGTAAGAGATCCTTGCTTGACATTTAGCATTTATGTTAGCTACAAGAGATAAATAGACAACTCTTATTTTAATGTCACGTAAATCATAGTTTGTTAAATATACTGTTCAGTTGTTTTTTCTCTTTATTTTCCACTTCATTAGATATCAACATGAACCTGGCTTCATGATCAACCTTCTTCCACCCAAACCTCAAGTTCATGATGATGCTAGAACCTATGTATTTTTGGTACCGGAGAGTCTAGGGTTCAAAAGATTTTGAGGTTCCCAACATGCCTGCAATGTCTTCCTCATGTAATGCCACTGGGCGCCTGCTTGGTGAGGTACTCTCTCACATGGCATAAAAAGATTTCTGCAACTCATGATAATTGTTCTGATACACAAAGATGATTGAATGATGAATTGCGAGGACAGCATTACACCCATACCAATTCTATTTCTTTGCGTGCAATAGAATCACTTCTATCTTTTAAACCTTAAGTATCATATGGTATAATCGATGATAGGTTGCTGGTTCATCCATACGGTCCCTGAAGGACAAAGTAAAGCAAAAGACCAAGCAAAGAACACCCCAAGGGGTCAACTAAAATGAAGCCATCGTCCCCTTCCATTAATGACAATGAAGTGCAGTCCTCCAAAAAGATGGCCTAAGTCACTTGAACGTTACTCTACGGTGCAGGGTTCTTTGCCACCAAGGGTTCTCTCTCTGCAAATGGTAATCACATGGTACACACATCAATAGTTTGCTCCTCAGGAACAATCATCCTTGATTTGCCCCTTCTATCAAGACTGAACTATGGCAAAATTCGATGAAGTCCATCGGCTTGATGAGAGTCAATGTGAGCACGAACATTCTGAACCAGAAGTTGCAGTCTTGAAGCTACGTTCCCATTGGTCCACTGGTTGTGCTTCAGCATGTGGAACATGGCGAGGATGCTTCTCTCTTTTATCCCCTTTTATCTGCTTCAAAGCATGCTTTAGTGCCGGCATCAAGGCCTCCATGCACTCCGCAACAGCATTTGGATTACCAGGCATGTTGATGATCTAAGTGTTGAAACGAGAAAAATTAAGTGTTAAGGAGGTAATCACAATAGTTCAAACACTAAATCTGGATAATAGTGCACAAGAATATAGGAAACGTCAAAATATAAAAAAAACTGGATCTGAAAAGTGACGCAAGTGAAAAAAGTTGCAAATAGAAGAATAACTACTATGATCATATCAATGTCAATACCAATGTCGATCCTCTGATCCCAGCTGCAGCCCGAGAGAGCATTGCAAATGGTGTTACCTGTTCTCACATAAATCAATGCATTTTGGCATGGATTAGTGGTCAGATTGTAACTTAGCAAAATAGAGGGATAATACAAATAACAAAAATATGCATATTCTATGTAATTTTAATCAAGGTTTTATGTCTCGGTACTGGGTTTCATATCGATACCTTACTAGTACAGGATGCCAAGATATAGCATGACATCATGTGTTGATACTATATCATGTCAAGCTCTGTTACCGTATCAGTTCCATACCAATATCATACAGTACCACCTCGTATGACCGAGATGGCCTGCTATATAAAACCTCAAATTTAGTCAACAAAATCAAGATTTTTGTAGTCAACTATCAAATTTTGGTCCGCTACATTTATTCATCAAAAAAAAAAAAAAAAAGTATATTTGCAGGTAAACAATTCAACTAAAGCATAAAACCCACAAACTCATCCCAAATGAACATATACCAAAAATTGTAGTTTAGTTGTTTGTTCCATCAACCATATATATTTTTCTATAGTGGCCGAAAAATATGGTCATTCACCAAGTTTGTATGCATATGAAAATATTATACAAAATGTAGTAACAAATCCAAAATAAGAAGTCATGCCACCGGTTGGTTGTAGATATATGTAATTCCACAAAAATTTGGGAATATTTATAATAAGTTAGCAAATGAAAGGAACAGAGTAAAGTATTAAAAACATTGGGAATGTTTTGGCACAATTTGTGAGAGGAAAAAAAAGAGATTGTTGTTGGAAAAAATGGTTGTAAAACCATCATAGATGCAATTTTAGGATGAATGAGAAATTAACTGATGATACTTAATTCTTGAAACTTAATTTTTGAAAGTTTCGAATGGATCGTTTCGAATGGAATTCTGAACGTCTCATACTTATTGATTTGGATTAATACCTTGGTTAACCTCCCTCTATAATGCCGGGTGCGTTAGTGACATTTAATTCCAAGCCGGTTAACCTCCCTCTTTTATACCTATATAAGGAGGCTGTCTTCTTTGTAAAACATTGGAAGTTAACACCGAAAAGAAAGAAAAAAATTAATTACAATCACAAGTTTTTAAGTGTCTTTGAGTTTTTTTGTGTTGTCTATTTTCGTGAGTATCTTCAGATGATAGAGTGAAGGCATCGTTCAAGTTCGCCGGAGTCGACGTGGTGGTGCTCTTGTTTGACTCGATAGTCGTTGCATCCTGAGAAGCACCATTGACGTAGAGGGAGCAAATCTGCTTTAAGGAAAGCGTGATTTCACGTGCCTCGGCTTCCAATTTCTGCTTCATAATATTTTCATTCTTGAGGTTGTAATTGTATTTGTTGTTTTTATTTGTTCTTCTTCTCAATATACTAACAATTGTCACAAAAAAACATTCAAAAAGTTAGATTATTTTCTGATTAAGTTGGAGTAGACAGGGAAAAATGTAAAATGAGAGAATAATTATAGAATTTTGTTATCAGGATCTAGGGAGCATAAATTCATTACAGAATATGCTTTTTTAAAACTTCCAACTGACAAATTGTCAGGAAAAATGATGATACCTTGAGACTCTCTTGGAGCATCACAAGCACAAGACCAGGCGTTTCTTTCTCTATTGAAGCCTTTGTAGCTTCAGGTGTAACATCTCTTGGTGAAAAGCCAGTTCCACCTGTTAGATAAAAATATAATAAAGTTGATTATATAGAATGAAAAAGCATGAAAATGGACACAAATTTATTTCAGATTTAAAAGTAAAAATGCCACCTAAAGTTAGAATGAGGTCAACTTTGACAACATCACTCCATTTTTGTAGCACATCCTTGATTTTATCTACTTCATCAGGAACTACAGCTGTAGCAACCACGCATGCTCCTCCTAGCCTCTCGGAAGAAGAATTTACAACAGAAATTGCCCTTGGGGCACTGCAAACACGAAGAGCTGATGTACATGAAACAGCCACAACCGAATATGAACCCTCAAAAATAGCTAGGATCTACTACTAGTACATATATTATTTTGAGGGAAGAAGCTTCTTGAGGAGCGAAATAAAAGTGGGGATTATATTTCCTGCATTATTTATGTCATTATAATGTCAAAAAAAACTATATAATTACAACTGGATTGGCTCCACAAGGATACTATGCAAAAGGAAATTTGCAGAGTATTCACTGTTGCTATGTTGCCATCTTTTGCAAAGAGCAACAGTAACTCAACCGTACTTTATTTTGCATCGTGTATGTGACCACTTTGAAACAATGATCCAAAGAGGCGTATCAAGATGCATAATTTGTACAAGATCTTTTATTTTAAAAGAAGAATAAGAAAGAAAAAAAAATATCTAAAGTGTCACTAACCATATAACATATTATGCCTCAATAACGACAAAAGGATCCTTTTTTTTATTTAAAAAAAAAAGCAAAAATGCCACCTTGCCCACAACAATGTAGTCCTCCAATTCAATGGAATCCAAAGCGAGAGAGGAAATAATAGTACAATTAGTGGTATCTATTAATTGTTAAAAGAGATATGCCAATTGCCAAGGAGATCTTCCACTTTTACATATTGCCAAATTTTCAGTCACTACTTTCTTGGGATCCAACTTTCAGTCTGAAAACCCAGTACAAAAGGAAGGAGGAATGAGAAAGACAGGAAAAAGGGAAAAGAGAGGACCTTGTCAAAACTAGTTGACACTACTTTACAGTTCCTAATGAGCAGGTAACCGCTATTTGCACATTAATCTACCATACTGCCCCCAATGGTAACCTTTTTCTTTTCAGGTAGAGAAGGTAGTTGACTAATTATAAGTCCTGATTTAACTGTGTCAGAATGTGAGCACAGACAAAGCTCAATTACTAAATTTTATCTGGGGAAGACCTTGGTTAGCTTTATGAATCCACAAACCACCACCATCAGTGGTGTAACCATCTCATCAACTCTCCGCCTCAAGTCAAAACTTAGATGGTAAAGCCTTCTAGTTTGTTGAATAATTTCCAAACTTCACTGGTCTGAGGGACATAACAAACAGGTCAACAGCATAATTGTATCACAAGTGCAGGCTTCTATACTTCCAAAATAATCCAAGTAATATGAGGTATGCATGCTTGTTCCTCTCATGAAACACAGGTTCATAAACCATAGCCCAATTACCATGAAACAACTTTATTGGTAGTGTAAATTCAAGATGCATCTCAAGCAAAAGGTTGAGCCATCTTAGTTCATATTTTAACAAAGCTTTATCAGGATTTGTACTAAAATGAGTCGCACTTTGCTGGTTCTTCAACAGTGTAATTGGATAACCTCCAAAACAGTACTCCTATTAAAGGTACATATAAGGCACAAGGTGCAGCAAGTGGCCAGCCTTTAGTCACCAAAAGCAGGTGAAGGTGTGGGTACAGAAGCACAAGTACAGTGAAGCGACAACTGGAGAGAAAAAAGGAAGGTAAGAAAGAAATGCTTAGGAAGCAGGTGTAGGAATAAGTTTTCAAGGGGATTTCGAAGATATTCACCATCTGAGTTCTAGATTCTTACTACTAAGGGCCAATGTAGTACCTCACCACGATCAGGGGAGGCATCTCTAAAGAAACACTCAACTGCATAAGCATGAGGCAAGATGCAAGGTCCATTTTCTCCAACCTTTCAGCATGAACATGGCCTCCGACACAAGCTGTACATATGTTATATGTACATAGTCCATAAGCGACCATCATTAGCTGACATGGTTGCTTTCTTTGGAGCTTTTTAGGGTGAGGACAGGATTTTTCCTAGTGAATGGCAGCCAACAGGCTGATTCTCCATTGGAAAATTACCTGGAGGGTGTGTAAGTCTAATTAAGCGGGTTGGTTTCCCTGTGGAGTCTTAGGTGGCCATTTTTAACTCCTTTGCCTCTGAGACCTTCTATTTTTCCTTTGTTCCATCACAGTCAATGTTACTTTCACACAGTTGTTTATATTAATGAAAAAGCTCCATATTTCAATGCAAGAGGTTATTATCATACCTGTATTATTATATCATCCACTCCATGAGTCATTTACTCTAGGAATAGAAACAACAGAAGTGCACCACCATCAAGTTGGAGTATATTTATCAAGTTACATAACTAATAAGTTATATATTTTTAATCAGATAAAAAAATCTCAAGCATCTATATTTCATCTCATATGCAGTGTGCACCACAATCATCTATACTTCACCTAATTTGCAAATACTAGTCACAGCTGTTCAATAATTCATAAAAGTTCATTTGTTTATGGTCCTCAACCCTCATGCTGAAGTATTCAAAATTGGTGTTTGGTGCTCATGGAACTTCAACTAATAATATGCAAGATGGTAGTTTTTCTTGGCAATGTGCTATAACTTCGCTTACATTACCCCCATTTAACATAATTTGCAGAACGCAGAACATGAATCACAAAATTTAAGGGGCAGTTTATCATACAAACATATAATCTTATTCAAATCATTGATGCTGAGTTAATGCTTGTCTTGCTAAATCTGTTAATACCAAGAAACATTGGATCATGGCATAGAAGAAATGTTGAGACATATGACAAAGAATGTACTTATCGCAAGATGACAAGATAAAAAAGAAATTTAAATATCAAATCTGGAAGAATACTCAGTAATGTTAGAGGCTTTGAGCTAATGCATGAAATAACTAATGGTGCAGAAAGGAATTAACATGAACCTCTAAATAAAGGTATTTTTTTTATTGTAAACATTGAAAATGGTCCCTTAATCAATAGAAATAGGAGAGAAATGGACAAAAGGTTTATTTCTTTGCAAATAGAACCGGACATAGGTTATGGTCAAGAGTTCATTGCTTGCCCTGTGAAGTGTGGTGGTATGGATACGAGGAAAAGCAGGAGCAGAATGCAGCTATTGATTGTATGACACCATGATGGAACTATTTCAATCATGGCATCCATGTAATTTCTGTATCTTCTTTCTAGGTAACCTATAAGCTAATCTGGAAGTTCTTGATGTGCAATGAAGCCAAAGTCCATTGTTCATGAATAAAATTAAAATACAGAATGAATAGCTCAGGTACACCTGAAAATATTGTACAATTAATTATTATATTGTTTAGGAGAAGCTTGAAAATTTTACCCAAATATATGGTTGTTAGGAGATGCAGAAAAAGGCATCATATAAGAATGATTCTAATGAATCCCAAGTTATGACTCTGGCGACAAGAAACATGGAAAAACAAATAAAGACTGTCGCATAAACATCACAGAACATAAAAATTCATTCTTTACGTACTATCTCAAGTATCAACCAAACACAAAAGGTAAGATTCAATTAGACTGACAGCTCATAGTTTGACTTGTGAATTGATAATCTAACAAATTTCACCAGGGCAAAAATAAATTCCTAGCTGCCAGAAAATGATGGAAACTACTGACAGGTACATTATTGTTAAAATCTTATGATAACATGATCAGGTCAAAATCATCCTACACTATCACGATCTAATCCTTGGATCTGGATCAACTTGGCTCATAAGATCAAGATATATCATGCATCATACAATCCCTTGGTTCATGAGAACCAACTTGATCATGTTAATTACATATTAAATCATCTGAAAGTTCATTTTTATATGATTTATTGTAAGTAAATGGCTTTGTGAATTACTATTTGTCTCTGATAAGTCCAAGCAGTTAAAACTAACTAAAAAGTTTTTTTTAAAAAAAAAGATGCACAGTTTATAGAATTAAGATCAAGAGGCAAAATTTTCATATTTTTACAACCATTTGTTAAAATCTTTTTCTTTTTATCCTAAAAAATTCTGCCTAAATGGGTAGTTGAACTGATGGGTCATTTATAAATATCCTGAACAAATATTAATGATGCTTGTCTCTTAGACATGCTCCAATGGTGAAGCTAGAATTCTCTTATGTAGTGCTGTGTATTCTTCATTCATCTACTTCATAATTGCCTTATTTTTCAGTTTTCACGTATTTGTATTTTAAATGGTTAAAGTAATTTAGAAAAAAGAATCTTGCAATCCACAAGTCAGTCCATGACCTAATCCACTTAATGATTTATGACTCAATCCTAATCATAACAACATTGCAGATTATAGTTTCATCCATCCTATGGTTACCTCATCCCATCAAAATAATAATGGTGCCATTATCAACTTGAAAACTTCCAACAATTTATATTGGAAATGGCCTGTTTGCAACAGGTCCTGAATATTTATGTCTTCACATCAGATGATGAAAATATACCATAAGAATAATCATGTACACAATCAACCAGGCTACCTAAATAATGGCAGAGCATTAAAGAAGGCAATAACAGTGATGCTATATGTAGATGAGTGATCCAAAATACGAACTAGTCACATAGCTGGCAACCACAGAAAGTAATAACTCCAGTAATTACTCAATAATAAAAGCAACATACAACTACCTCCTATCTGGGCCAGCGCCTGATGCAACAGTGTCACTCACAGTAAGAATTGCTACTTTCACCAATTCGTGGGATGTGGAAGCTGGTTGTGTAGTTGACACATTACTTTGAATAGGGTATCCTTGATCATGTGATACAGAAGTCATGCCATCAGCCGATTTACTCAGAGGAAAGCTGCTTATGTCTGAAATCAGAATAGCTCTAACAGAAGTTCCAGCTGTGAGTATCTGCCCAGTCACAGGCAACTCTAACAATGCATTTGCGGACTTCATACTAAGAAGACGGCTGCTCATTTGTTGGCCAGTGCTCTCAGCAACAAAACTGCAAGAAGCAAAACCTGCTCATGTCTTTTAAGATACAAAACTTGAGTTGCACTCTCCAAACCCTATAACAATCATATTGCTTACCCAGGCCTACCAGATCCATCATCAAGCTCCCATCTTAAAATGGCACGATGATACTCAGGACGATGAGAGTCTGTCTTTACAGGCTGTGTGAGGCATGCAGACACTCTGCACAAACAGTTCCATGATATTTTCAGTAATGTCCAAAGAGGAAGCTCTGAACAACATAAACAGCGAGGAGTTATTTGTGGCACAAGCACTAATATTACAAAGTCAACCTTACAAAAAAACCTTGTTTCCATTATTTTTTCCAAGGTGAGTAATGGCTAAATATGTTGGTTTCACAGGGAAAACAAAAATAAACTAAAAAAGAAAAAAAGAAAAACCAAGCATCAAAATTTTAAGGGCATCTGTGTTTTAATGCAATGAATCTTATCTAACATAGCCATCAAGGGTAAAAGGCTAGGGGGGAAATTATTTACCAAAGCCAGATATTTAATTTCATGATATCAAGAATGACAAAGTGGTCGATTTATTAAAACAAGACAAATCAATGAAAAATACTGAAATTCTAAGCCTACTAAAAAATAGCTTTCATTATTTATTGTTAAACTTGTTATGGCAAGGTTTCAATAATTTTGATATACCCTAATAGCAGACCCCTTCTAAAGCCCTTATCTAATGTTATAAAGGAAATGGCATCTGTTATACTGCCCTGGACCGAAATTTTCAGAAATGCAACCTGTTATAACCCAGGTTTTCCGGTAGCGACCCAAGGGTTGCATGGGATGTTCCCTACTAAACCGCTACAATTCCATTATGGAGGCTTTATAAGGGGCTGTACCAACACATGGTATGGTTGTGGTGCTGACTCCAGCAGCATAGCATGTCTTAGCATAGGTGTCTGCCGTACCGACCCAAAATGGTAATTTATCGATATGGGGTCCAGTGCCAAGACTGAAAACTTTAGGGCCTGTTTGGCATACTGTTTGCATTTGTGTTTGCATGGCATTGCGTTGCGTCTGAAATGCTCACATTTTGTTGAACAGAAATGTTCAGTTACTGTCTAGCATTCTGGCTGACATTGATGTATATTCAAAATTTTAAACAACAAATATCTAAATGAGAAAGAAAAGTTCAAAAAACAAAAAAGAAAGAAAGAAAAGAACCTGGGGATTGGCTGCTTTGAGAAATCTATCTGGTTAGAGTTTGAGAAGAAGACTTTTAAGAATTCATTGATTAAGGGTAACTTAAAAGGACATGATAGGATAACTTAAAAGATTAAGGATAATGTTGGATTTCCACTGAAATGGAAGTTCGGGGAAATTCATTAATTGTATGGAAAGAAAATAATCCGCGTCCCATTTGCATCTAATAGAATGCCTGATTTTTTTGTTGTTGGTGTTTCGCCTGGCAAAATGCAATTTTAGCATTGCAATGTGGTGGCATTTTTTTATCTCCAAATGGGTGGGACTGTGTTTGGGCCCCAGGCATACAGCAAACGCGATGCAAATGGAGACCCAAATGGCTCCTAAGTTATAACAGCCACTATTAGCTGTAATGAAAATAACAGTAAAATGACAATGACCATTTACAAACTATATTTTGTTCCTTAGGATGATCTTGATATTTTTTAAAAAATTTATAATAATTTACTTATATGAATAATGAAATTCATAAACAACGACTCATATCAAATATTTTTCGTACTGCATTATTTGGGGCATAATTTCTAGGCAAATAAACATTGTAGATTGTTTTCTGTGTGTACACAAGTTTCACACACATCACCAAGTCCAAAGATGGCAGTGAGAACATAAAATTGTTGGATATGATCTATAATGTCCAGATGCTCTTAAGGAAAAAAAAGCACATATTTGGAGACCCCCTTGCCTATGCATGAAGGTAAGATTAGATGAATACATGTACGTATGATCTGTTTCATATTTAAATCTTCCTCTTATGGAATTTTACCCAAGTGTCAAACAAGTACCCATGTATAAGAATCGAGTGTAGTTACTCCAAGATAGATCTATGAGTACATAGAGGACTCTAAACATCAATTTATTTGTCAACAATAGGGTGCAATTTCTCTTACAAAAAATATGACTCAAAACAGAGCTGAATGAAGAAAAAGGATTCATATAGCCGATCCCAACTAGTTTGGGATTAAGGCTTTATTGTTATTGTTGTTGTTGTTGTAGGGTGCAATTTCTAAGCCAAATTCCCACCAAACGGTGAAATGTTTAGAATACCATATTTGGTCATTCGAAGAGGGTCTAGGGATATTATAGGGCATATCATGAGGTTTTCTAGGAGCTATTTGATGCCAGATCTTTTTTCCAGCTAGCAGATTAGTCAACAATAGGAAAGAATATAGTTGTCTTGCAATTATAGCATGCACTACAAAAACAGTAATAGTTTTGATATTTTATTTACAAATTTGTAGGTAAATTTGATACCAAAAACAAAATAGATGGATTGCTGTTTGTAGTTAAATGTAGAGTGAACTTAAACTTAGGCCCCTTTGGTGTCACTTTTTTTCTTTCTTTTATTTTAAAAGTGAAAACATAATTTGATGCAAGAAAAATGTTTGGTTCTCTTATTTTTATTTTTTATTTTTAAAAGTGATTTCCAAAATTTATGAAAAAAGTTAAAGTGAAAAATTTTTACTTCTGCAATTTCTAAGAATATTTTTTTTAAGCCATAAAACTAACTCGATCCCAACTCTCATGATTTATTTCTCTCTTCTTTCCTACCTTTCCCCAACTCCCCCCTCCTCCACAGCACCATCAGCAACCTCACACCAACTCTTTCTTGTTCACTTCTCTTTCTCTCTCCTTGCAATGCCCTCCATTCCTCCACTGTTCATGATAGCCTCCTCCTAGGATTGTAACCCTCTCTAGATGAATATTGACCTCCTTTCATAGTCTCCAACCTCTAATGGTCACCGATTAAAGCCATCCCACAAGATCCCAACCAATCTTAGGAAAATCACCCATGAGGATAAGAAGCTTGTTGTCTTTTGAGAGCAAGCTCTCAAGTTGACTAAAGGCATCACCCTGCCAGATAAGAGTAGATTCATTTTAGATTTTTTTTAAAAAAAAATCTTACTGAACATATTTTGCTATTTTTTATTTTAAAAAATAAAAAATATAGTGATTCTCAACACAGCCTTAGCTGATAACTACAAATTTCTACCCACTAATTTGTAGTTAAACTTATAGTGTGGTTTCTTGAAGATAGATTTATGACTATGTACAAGACTTTAAACATTAGCTTTTTATTGGCAACAGGGTGCAATTTCAAAGCCAAGTTGCCAACAAAAAAAAAGTTGATGCTTAGAGTCCTGTATTTGGCCATTCGAATAGTTTGGTGATATTCTAGAGCATATTCATGAGGTTTTCTAGGAGCCATTTGATAGTTAAACTTGGACCTCAAAAGGCAACATAGAGAAGCTGAATGATAGTCTGTATAGAAGGTATAACTGGTTGCTAGGGACTGATTTTGAATTTTTTTAAGACTTGAATCAAGTAGAAAGAAATCTTATGACCATAGCATTCTAGCATGATTATTTGATTTACTGCATCATTGATCAGATATAAGCAGGAACTTTATCATCCATGGTTCCAGATTCATATTCAACCTTATATCTGATTCTTGATCCTATAGTAACCCCTAGAATCCCTTTATGTCTGGTTCAGACCAAAGAAGCCTTAAGCCTTAGTTACATCTCTTCATAACTCAAACCTAGAAGATCTGTGCACCGCTCCATTGATTTCTGATCATAAAGTCCTTAGAAACCTTTATAGGCCTTATTACCTATCATAAAAACCCAAAGATTAATCTCTGTCATTAGTTACCAGCCCTACAAATCCTTGGAGACTTTATTTATCCTCTCTCCATTATAAATTAGAAACTAACAATAATCTAATATATCCAGAAATCTACTGTGTGACAGCAAACTCAGATCCTTGAAAACCCCAACAAGTGTCAACCCTTTTGGCATAACATTGATCATAGATGACCCTTAGCCCCTGGGTCCTTTGTCATGTATAGACTCAGAATACTATCAATTTCATGATTTACACAAACAAGAAATTATACAAGAACAGCATGAAAAAAACGTTAATATCTTGCATATACTAAGAGAAGCACACTGTATCATCTCACTATAGCGCCAATTGATAGCAAAAAATAGCATAGACATTACAAATCATAGTAGGTCGTACCAGTGGCAATGCATACTAGATGTATCATACCATATCAGTACACAATATGGGAGGCACACCAAGTATTGGCATGCTAAATCAATCCCAAACTAGGTGTACCAACATTGTATCAAGATGGACTTAGTGCAGGATCTGGTACCGAGATTACTAAACTTGTCACAAATAAATAATTGTTATATAATGTATAGGCTAGACTTGACCCGTGGGATGGTAAGTGCCTATTTTATTTGTTTTATGTTCTAATGAATGACAAGGTAACGTTTTTGGCTAGATGGATACATGAATTGCTTGATGATTTCAGATGCATTCCATTTATGAAATTACAAAATCCACTCCTCATGTGGTGGATGAAAAATGCATCAACACCAAGGCAAAATGCTGTTCTAGAGAATATAATAGTTCAAATATTTTACCAAACTGGTCTATGCAAGCTTTTAAAAATCGAGATATGGGCTCATATTGGTCACTGGCCAGTATGGAACAGATTGCTATAGATACGTTAATGGCGCAAGGCACTAGCTGTCATGGTACCAAGTACCAATAAGTGGCACCAAGTCTGCAAAGGTTTGGGGCCATTTGGGGCTAGCTTGGGCAGTTGGCCCACAAATCAGTCCTGAGAGGGTAATGAGCATCGGTTACCAGCTAACACAGCACATACTGGCCAGTACAAGTCAATATGCTCGATATCAGGATCCATGGGTCTATATTTGTTAGAATTATAAATTTATGCTTGCAAGTGGCATGGCGGCGTCAAATTATGTATCAGCTATTTTTGTCGCATCTAAAACAGAATTCAACAAGATGCAAAAAAATATTTAAAAGTAAAACAGAGAGACGACAGCAACCTCTGTAGTTGTGGATTCAACCAACCAGAAAGATGCCGAATCACAGGGACTGCAAAAAGATTGAAGCAAACCAAACAGCTCACAGGATTTCCAGGCAAACCAAATGCAAGAACTGTCTTATCAGGTTTGTTCTCTTTTGACTTAACAGTAATCTGCACAAATGTCAGGGGCTTCCCAGGTTTCATGAGCACCTGAAGAATTTCACAAAAAGCAACCTGTTGGTAAAAGCTCGCCAACTAATTATTCAGAGTGTTAACTAAAATCTGATGATTTTCAGACCTACATAAACATTGCATGATGGCATTCATGTTCATTGAATAATTAATCATGACATCTGTTTCTTGGACACAACATATGTGAACTTATTGCTATTGGAAAGTGAGCTATGGTGTTTTCTTACTCATTACACATTCCAATTAAAATTTAATCATACTTCTTACTTTTCATACTATCATTTCCTATTCAATGTCTTTAAAAATCAGAAAGAATTTTACAATCTATGACCCCACCTGAACAAGTCCCACTCAATTTATGGCAAGATTGCATTTGGTGTGACATTCTAGAATATCAAAACTTTTCCAGCACAAGAAGAAAATAAAGATAATTCACCAATATACCTTGTCAAAATGAATGGTTCCCCTTTTTGCCAAACAAGGCTTAACAAAATCCCTATCTCCCATGGAAACACCACCAGAAGTTAAAAGTATATCGATACCAGAATCAATAGCCACATTTAGAATCTTATCTATACTTTCTTCGTTGTCTCTAGCAATACCAAGATCGATGGTTTTACATTGCTGCTGCATAGCAGCTGCTAGTAGCATAGCACGGTTAGAATCTCTAATCTGCAAATGGAACAAAATGGCCATCAGAAATTTGCAGCATATTTAAGGCTCAGATGACTGATTACTATTAGACTACAATAACATATATAAAATGAACAAACAGCATATACTCTGACTTTGAAAAGCTATGAAACTTATATAGTTATATAGCAGCAATAAAGCACAACCTGTCCACGGCTCAGATTTTGTGTTGCTGACTCTATTAGCTCATCACCTGTAGAAAGCACTGCAACAGTTGGTCTAGGGTACACCTGCTCTCAGGAAGCTCAGGCTAGGTCCAGATTATTCTTTTATCCAGGTAGATTTACATGAGAAACAAAATGATTATGAATACCTTCACCATTGTAACTCCAACAGTAGCAAGCAGACCAATCTCAGGACTTCCTATTTGCTCTCCCAACTTCAATACTGTGGCATCTTTCTCGATGTCAAAACCCTGTTCAGTCATTTAAAAGCAGAATTTAGATCAGTTTGCTGATTCAGCAAATTCTAAACAACAATTAACCATGTTTAGTAGAAGCTGATCACTGTTTTCGAGTCCTAGCTCTAAAAGTCATATTTGCAGTAAAATGTGTGATCATATGCTTTCATTAACTGCATTGCAGTTTACAAAATGGAAAACCATGCGTTATTTAACATGATCAAATATATAGACAAAGCAAAAATATTGCTAATATAAAATATCCATGGGACCAGATAATAGATTAATTTATGCAATCATCCGGAGGTTTTGTCATATCTTAGGTCAACCATCCAAAACAAGTTATAATCTAGTTTTGGATAGTGGATCTAGTCTCGTACATTCCAATTACATAAACTCTTAATTTGTTACATGCAGCTTAGTCATCAATGTTACTTGATACATAGTATCTCATGGCCCATAAAGATACCTCGTGTCTGGATACATGCAAAGACTATCACAGAATAAAAGCATCATCAATCCTGACAATATGACCTCAACTAGGCATCTTCTCAAGTCAACCTGTCAGTGTGACATCTAAAGTTTTAAAATATGACCTCAACTGTATAAAAGGAATAAGTTTTAAAATGTACCACATTACGGATATCACGTCCTGGAGGTACTTGCACCAATATCTTGACCCTTTTTGAGCCATCTAAAGTGTCAGACACTTTTTCAGTATCCTCTACTTGCACAACAGAGTCAGCACCATCAGGTATTGGTCCTGAAATGCAAATCATAAATAAATAAATAAATAAAGGAAAAAGGAGAGAGAAACATAAGTAATATGTTGACATGAGATCAGAAAAGGGTATCTAATTTAAGTGGATGCTATGGAACATTATACTTCTCTTTGTCTAATACTAATATTCTCAAATAACTTATATCATCCATAAATTGCTAAGGAACCATTTCACAGTTTTAGGTCTTAAATGTACTGGACATAAATAGTTCAACCAGAGAAAAAGTGGTAAAGGAACAAGCTAAAGTTTTGTGTTGGAATTTGCAGAAAAATGTGCAACCGTCTATCATATCAGATTGTTAATACCTCTCCACAAAAAAGCTGAGCTGATCGCCCACTTCACAGCTGTTGCACCATGAGTGACAGTAATAGCAAGTTCCCAGGTAAATTTAATGAAACTATTTTATGCTTCTGAGCTTCTAGGGTCTCCTTAAGTTTGCACTGGTCATGCTACAACAGAGAAAATTTAAAACCCAGAACTGAAAGAAGATTCCAACCCACCATTCCAATAAGATAGGAAAGGATGAGGTAGACTCAAGGTGGACCTTCAGAACACTGTCAAAACAACACCAAGGAAAAGAAAAGGACAATAGTAACAACAAAGAGGACACAGCAACTTTTCTGAAAGTTTAATTTCAAGGATTATGTGAAGGCATTTTAAAGAGTAATAATATTACTTGTGATTGTGTTACTCATGAATCCTGTGGGTGAAAATGAAAGTGTGGTTTAACAAAGAATTTGCAGCATCGATAAGATCCTCGAACCTACTAGCAGTTCTACTCAAAATCCCTTAATTAGAAACAAATCTACCTTAGATGATTTTTTTTAACTCCATAAAGCAGCAAAGAGAATATTTGAAACGAGGTTTTCAACCTCATAAAATGGGATCATTCCAATTTTTTCATAGAATGGGGCATGTCGCTGTCCCACCCTATCCCAACAATTGGGATAGGGTTTGTCCTAATAAATGCTGATTGAGATGTTGGGATAATAATGGGATAATTCCATCCCGACACTTGGGATGGTAACCCCTTCTAGCATCCCATGGACCATACCACCAGGACTTAAAACCATGATTTAAACTTTAAAGAGTGCAAGCTATCTAAAACTACAACAAGAGATCACGATTTTGGGTTAGCCTAAAAATAGAATTCTAATTAAAATTTGGGTTGAGCCTAAAAATAGAATTCTAATTAAAAGTTGGTTATGTATTTTTAACTCCAAAAGAATTCTTTTTTGTTGTCGTCCTGCCAAAGAAAGAGGTCCAAGATTTCTAAGTCTTCATTCTTCATACATGCCTTCAGTTTCAGAAAACCTAAGAACTGGTGGTTCAATATGAACTAAGGGCATCACAAGTTTTTCCCACATCTTGATGTCAGACATTACTTGAGACTCTCAGATCTTGATATCATTGACATTGGAGTGTAAAATGTGCTAAATTGATTTAGTAAAATATCCAGTCATTCATTTAATAAGTTCTAATAAACATGATAGATGGAAACCAGAATAAAGTCTGGGCCTATATGCTCTTGTAGAAATTTAGTCACCTTAAGAACTAAGAAGGATTTTTACTTTATTTATAATAGCATATATTGCGGAATATTTTCCCACAAATCATTATTAAAATATGTTGATCATTCTCATCTAAATTTATCTACCAACAAACAATATTATGATCAATAAGGAATCATAAGAACCAAGTCAACCAGCATTTTTAAGCATCAAGCAGGTGCAATGCACAAGCCAAATTTGAGAAATGCAATGCACTTACAATCCTAGGCAGCTATTTCTCAACCTGAAATTGTCCTGGACAGCTTTTTTTTTTGTTTTAAAAATCATAACAAGGTCAAATTATAGATTGGAAATATCACATGTTAGTGGTATGCCACTTTGGCACTGGCACCATATGAACTATACTGTGTTGTGCTGAGCCATTGCTTGGCATGCACTAGCACTCAGCTATGTATCAAGCATAGGCACTAAACCAGTAACTTGCAAATGCCACATGTTGGAGTGCAGTACTCCCCCTGCCATATCATGCATGCCAAACTGCACCTCAATCCACGAGCCAAAATGGAGTCTGTCTCATAAGAAATGAGAGCATGTCTTGTAGAGATTCCTATCACAGATATTTTGGGTAAACATTGTAGAGATTCCTGGAAAAAAATGAATTCTTTGGCCTCCAAATTATGCTTTCCACGTAATTTATCGATTTATGATAAATATCTTTGCAATAAAGTTCCATTTTTTAACCTTTATAGAATTTTGTATTTGATGCGAAGAGATGTTCCAAATCTTGGTCCATTTATTACTCAACGGAACAAGTGCGAGCAGAAGGAACTACATGGATTAAGGTCAACAAAGAAGTATCATCAAGGTTTCATTAGTAAGACAACTAACAAGAAAGAATCCTTAATACGTCTTTTGCCCCTTCATGATCTAATGTGAACAGAAGGAAACACATGGGCTAAGGTCAAAAAAGAAGTATCATCAAGGTTTTCTTAGTAAGAAAACTAACAAGAAAGAATCCTTAATATGCCTTGTGCCACTTCATGATCTAACAATGGAAAACAGTGTAATTTTAAGATCTCGCGCTTAGAAGCAAAGATAGAATTCTCTTGGGCTCTTTATTTTTGAAAAGGTAAACAAATTGATGAATATCACTGCAGTAAATATTTAAGTTGCACTCACTTGCATCATTTAAGTTTGATTTTTTTATAAATGTTCGCTTTGATTCTACAATCAAAAAACTAGTTTTATTCAGCCTCTAGAGTCTTGCAACACATTTTCATATCCTCTGCTAAAATTTCTTAAAGTGACACACGAAGGATGCTTTTTTTCCCAATGCTCCCTTGAAAAGCAAATATTTTACACAAACTGGCCTCTGATGAAGAGGCTTTACTAAGAAAGGGATTGTTTATCATCCATATGGCAATGAAATGGTTAATTGTGTCGACAGGAATCATGAATGAAAAGTTATACTTCAATTCTTTCTGCTGTAAATCCCGAAAGAAGCATCAGATTAATGTGTTAAAATCTATGCGATTTGCATAGAAAAAAGCACCTGCTCATCCACCCAAATTTTCTGAAATTAAAATTATATAATGCTGAAAAGATAAAGATCATAATAAAATATAATCACCTCCAGTTGTCACGTATGCAACAGCTCCAGGAGCGACTATCACGCCAATGCCATCATTTCCAGCTCTTGATTCTGTAATTACTGGATATTCACCAGGCCCATCTGAAGCCACTACAGCATAACCATCCTGCAGTGACAGTATCATTTTCAACAGTTGCTGAATTGAAAGCGAAAAAAGATAGTTTCTTCACAGTTACACAAGTAGAAAGGAACAAAAGCCAAGAAGAATGGTAAGCCCTACAATCTTACATATATGGAAAAGAAAAATATAATTTGATAGGGAAAAAGAGAACAAAGCATGCCAAAAGTAAAATTACATGGATGAAAATCGTTAGGCCAGTTGCATACCAAAAAAAGAAACCATGTTGTGAGATTTGGAACTTAAGCAGTCATCACTATTGATGACCAAAAGGAATTATCATCCCTCCTACACTCTTACAGTTTGATTTACAACCCTTCAATTCTGAAACTTGATTTATTTCTTAAGTAAAAGTTTGATTGTTAAAAATGAGAAAATTCAAAATTGGGAAGTTCTAAAATGATAGAGAAACGAATCATGAAGTTAGGAGTATTACTCTTAGTAGAAATTTCTAATTCCGTGATTTAAGCGAATTTATGGAATTTCAGTGTACTACCAAACATCAAATTGTCTAAAATCATGATTTGTAATATATGTATATATATTTTATAATTTTGACAGTACATCCAGAAACAAGTTAGCATCAGCATTCCTTTCAAAATTGTTCCGATCTTCCTAAAGTTTCAGAACCGCATTAAAGGTGCTCGACCGTTTGTATCCATCCAAAATAGAGCTTTTCTGCAGCGAAATTCGATGTTCAAAAAATCCAGTGATATTCTTCTCGCAGCACACAATCTTCCAATCAGACTTCTTACAAACTTAAGATAAACATACAGCTCCACCATCGATCCCCAACAAAGTAACGATGAAAAGCATCCGATCTTTATATTTTTTATCCAAGTCTTATTGAAACCAACGAGTCTTCAGATTTTAGAATTGGAGTGGAGCAGAAGGTGGATCTCCAAACCTTGATGGAGGCCCGATAGGGTGGTAAAGGATCGGGGGCGCGGACGTCCTCGGCCAAGACCAGTCCAAGGGCTTCGTGGAGCGGGACGGTAACCGGCGGCAGGCGCTCCGCGACGGCGAGGGCGATGCGGAGGGCTTCCTCGGCGGGGATCATGGCGGGGGAGGGTGACGAAGGCGGCGGGGGCGGGCTCATCGCGGCGACGGAGAGTGGCGGCGGCGGCGCCTCTACAGATCAAAGGCCAGGGGCTGCGGCTTTGCCAGCACGATGCGCGACGCTGAGCGCCGTCTGCCAGCCTTCGAGAGTGAGGCGGCCTTTCGACTTTGGGAAGGCGGTATGCCTGCCAATTTGGCCAGCGAACTCTGTCACGGAACTTGGACGGCGGATGCTATGCTATAACGGAGGCACCGCTGCACGAAGCGCCACGGTTGCACCACGTCGCCTTAACAATACCCTCCGTTTTCTATGCAATTTGGTGCACGGAGAACCATCTATTTTTAAATATTACTGTTAAGTATGTAAATGTTACGCCTTTGGAGTCAAACGTGTGGAGAAGTTAGAGTGTGATCAAATTGAGTTTGATTGAGCTTTTGCTCCAGCTTGGTTTCAAATTTTGAAATTGTCACTTTTTTTTTTTTTTTTGGGACCAAGACTAGAGATCAAGCTAGCTCATGTGTTGTCTAATGGTGTATAATTTGAGTGTAGCCAAGCAAAACATGTTTATTTTTGTCAACTTTTTTTTATAAATTATTTTGATCAATTTGATAATCTAAAATCACGCTATATAATGACTTTAATACCATACTACCATCCTAGCTAATATTTTTATGTATCAATCTGAGTTGGAGTTAGCGATGCCAATATAAAACCGAGAAACACAATCCCTATTCTCATCCTCGCTAAAAAAAAATAATCCTCATCACCATCTTATCCTTACAAATGAAAATTTTAATCACAATAAAAATAAATCTCCACCTCCTCTCTACCCCTCTCTCTCTGTCTCTCCCTTCCTATAAAAAGAATTTTTAGTAAAAATTATGAAATAATAATATAACTCAAAAATTTCTCACCTAATATATTAATAAATTTAACATTTTTCTCTTAAATTTATATTTATTACTAAAATGATTAAAAATATAAGTTAATATATATGAGGATAATTTTGTATATATTAAATATATAAAGATATTAGAATATTTAAATATGGCAAGGTTGGAGCATGCCTATCAAAGAGATAAACTTCAGGTAACAAAAGGCTTCGTTGCCGGTCTATAACAGTATTTAGGATGAACATAACTTGAAAAAAAAAAAAAAAAAACTCTTTGACCTCCAAAATTATGCTTGCCAAGTAATTTATTGATTTATTGATAAATAAAAATATATTTGTAATACCTCTTTTGCCACGTCATGATCTAATGTGAGCACTAAGCTTTCTTTGTAATACTGCTTATATATAGCACATATTTTCTTTGTAGATCCATATACCAAGAAAATCCAGGCTACATGTGCTGCATCTGTTCCATACTACAGGTTGAAAGGGATTGATACCAAATATGAGTATCCTATATGTAAATGTTTTAATGATAACAAGTTATTACTTGAAGGATTAATGCAATATTTAAGTTCATATCTATGCTCTCTCTCTCTCTCTCTCTCTCTCTCTATATATATATATATATATATATATATAAGCTTGGATTATGATAATTATTTTTATCATGGTTCGGTCTCTACCATAGAATATTTTATTTCATTTAAATTACATCAATTTTACTTTTTTAGAAAAAATTCCATCTATTCTTAAGCTAGTTCAAAAATAATTAAACTTTTTTTATAATTTAGAAAATTTTGTTTTATTTACCTTCTGCCTCTTTGATTTCAATTTTTGTAGGCAGTACATAATAAAATATTATAAATTTAAATTTAATAATGTACCTAAAAATAAATCAATATTTATAAATTTTTTATTTGTAAAATTTAAATTACAGTGGCATCCATTCATAACACCAGTATATACCTAGTTTATATTAAAAAGCATAAAGTAGCTTTGGAGCACTCTCAAGTCTCAGGTGCCACTGTTCAAATAATATATTTACATTGCGCACCACCAGCAAGCCATCTATTATGCCGCCTAGCAATTCCAATTTTTTTAAATAAAGCAAAAAAAGAAATCTAGAAAAATGATAAAAACAAAAAATTCAAAGAAAAAAAGGGAATAAAATCTGAAAATTCTGAAATTACTTCGGTGTTAGGTGTTACATTTTCGAAACATATTTTTGAGATGTATAAGAAATTGTTCATCTAGTAGGATGTTATAGGTAGAATAAATAACACAGCAATAATAAAGCCTTAATCTCAAACAAGCTCATTAGGGTCGGTTACATGAGTCATTTTTCTCCAGTTGATTGTGTCTTATTTTTTATAAGATGTAGTTGTAGGCCGAATAGATCTTTTTGAAAAATGAATTATTCCCTAAATATAATTATTCATATACATAATAAATTAATTTAAAGTAATTTGATTATTATGCAACTTTTTTTTTTATGTACCCATGTTTAATTGTTATTAAGTTATTTGATTATTATTGTAAAAATTAATGACCTACTTGTGTGATACTTACACTCAAACATTTTTGTTCTGTGCTTTATAATGCTCATACTCCAACATTCCTGTTCTATGATTATAGTTTAACACGGCCTCCAAACAAATTATAGTTGATCTAAACAAAGAAAAAAAGCTCAATTGACAAGAATTATAATATTCGACACCGTAAGATTCAATGCATGATAGATGAGTAAGAATTATCAAGACCCTAATCCATAACATGCAGAGCCTGTAGAGGATAATAGTACTCAACATCGTAAGAAACTTGAGGCTTATTAAAATTAACTGAAAAGGATTGTATTGCTTGCATTATATTGCTTAGCAGTATGCAGAATGATGTTCTTTATAAGTTTGAGCAATATCCAATTGCACTTGACCTGCGAGAGGTGTTCCTCACCTTTATAATAACATGCATAGCATCTTAAAAGAAAATTTCACTTTTTATAAAAAATTCTTCTTTAGGGAATGCTTATTTGCTTAAAAAAATAAAGACCTCAAATTGGTCATGTCTTGCTATATAATTCACCAGTTATCAACCTAATTCTCATTTGATGAGGCATTCTATTCTATACGCTATAAGTGGAGGTCCATTTTAAACTATAACATGACTATTGAAACTATTTGGCGAGTGGCTTTATTCTTAAGAAAAAGTATTTAGGTATAGGAAAATGCGTAAAAATTAATCATACTGTCACATTCATATGGTTTGCATCATAAAAAGCTTGTTTTTAATAATTTTTAACAACGTAAGGCAAAGAAGGCTTATGCGGTGCTCATTATAAAAACTTATGATTTTGTTAACGATGATATTTAATTATAGAAGTTAAAAGAATGAAAGGAGGAGTTTTGGATCCATCTATTAATATTTTAGCTGTATCTTGATGAATAGATATTGCTTTATGAAAGGGAGACAATGGTTAGATACTAACTAATTTGCATATGGATATTTTTTTTAAAAAAAAATAGTATGCTAATGTTGGCATTTATTAAAATGCCACATATAAATTAATAGAAGTAGCATTTAAAATAAATGCCATTAATCAAGGCATAAATGCTATAAAATAGCATTAAAAATAGATGCGTAATATGTAATTATCTATTAAAATTTTATGGGATTTAGATTAAAATATCATAATAAATGTCGATAAAAAAATTAAAAAAAAAAAATGCCATCACTGTGAGTTCGTTATATTCCATATCTTTGCATTTTGGGGGCAACCTTCTCCTCCTATAAAAAAGGGTCTATTGTGCACATCTTCTGCTTCAAAGTGGGATCTCTTGTTATTTCTCAACACATAGGCGATGGAGGAATTCAAAGGTGTTAGAGCCATTTTAGTCATCAGTTTTATGCTTATCCTTTTGTTTGGACAGGGATCCTCGGATGACGATGTGACCTGCTATGACCTGTGTGTCCTCCAATGCGGACGCGCTGGAGGGTCACAATCGAATTGCCAGCAATCTTGCAAATTGGTTTGCAGTGTTCCTCCGACCGCACCTAATGTTGATCACGATGCAGCCTTCCATGCATCATCGCATCCTCATGCCACGATCTACAGCCAGGTACCATCATTATCATGAATTCTCTCTTTGACAGGTTTGTGGACTGAGAATTGTAGTTTACTTCTCAAATCACCGAATGGAGGCAAATTAACGGTTCCTGTAGGGATGGCAATTTCCACGCCTTCGCTGCAAATGAGAGATGAATATAAAAATAATATATATATATATATATATAAAGGCATATGTTAATATTCATAATAAATATGGAATAAATATGAATGTAATTATTTATCTGCCCCATCCCGCTTCGTTCCATCCTATACCTATTACATTTGCTAATAAAATTACTTAAATATTTTTATTTATAATTTTTAGCAAAAAAAATTATCTTTATTTAATAAAAGCCAATGATCATACCATAACTTTTTAGGACCTAGTCTTATTTGACTAGTCTGTAATTGAAGAAGAAAAAAATAATAATTTACAATTATCCTGGTTCATTTTGAAATAGAGTTAAAATTTAAAGAAAAAAATTATTGAAACTAATAGTTTGGAATTAATTAAATATATTTAATTTTTAAAAAAAATTAAAAGAATAGGTGATGGATACGGATATGGGTAATGGCGGGTATTCATAACGAAGTGGGTATGGGTATTACATATTCTTTATGAGTATGGGTACAAAATTTTATATCCGTAATAGATACGGAATAGGTATGTACATAAATTTGTTTGATGAGTATGAATATGGAGGTACCTTTTTCATATCCATCCCATTCCACTGCTTTCCTTATTTTCAAAGTTTTTATCATAAATAATCTAATATAATAAATCTAAAAGATTTACCTTCTTTCATCCTGTGTCATATTTAATACTTTTAATTTTAGTTTTAACTTTGATTTGTTCTCCTTTGGTTTTTTTTTTTTTTTTTTTTTTTTTTTTTTTTTTTTTTTTTTTGCCATGTGGTAAGCCAATAGTGCCATATAATGGAATTTGAAACGTGCAACGATAATAACTTACAAGATCGGTTTTGATTCATATATTAATTTTTATATTTATGTCACCGTGGCTATCCTTTGACCAATGTATTTACCTCACGTATATCCATGAAGATATTACTCAAGTATGCATCACTACATCTTTGATTTATTTTAGATCTACTTTACGGTAGTTAAAAAAAATTAAATCTAATATAAGCTACATATGTGTATATATATATATATATAAGTTTAAATTATGATAATTATTTCTATCATGGTTCGATCTCTACTGCAAAGAAATTTTATTTCATCCAAATTACATCAATTTTATTTTTTTAAAAAAAATTCCATCTATTCTTAAGTTATAGCTCAAAAACAATTAATTTTTTTATAATTTAAATTTTTTTATTTATCTTATGCCTTTGTTAGCAATGTATAATAAAAAATATTATAAATTTAAATTTAATAATGTACCAAAAAATAAATTAATATTTAAAATTTTTTATTTGTAAAATTTAAATTAAACTAGCGTCCATGTGTAGCATGAGTATATACTTATTTTATATTGAAAAGCAGGAAGTAATCCTACGGCACTCTCAAGTCTCAAATGCTATGGCCAGCTCAAATAATACGTTTGGATCGTGTGCTAGGAAGCCGTGCCGTCGGACCGCTCGGCAGTTCCAATTTTTTAAAATAAAAATAAAAAAAATCCAAAAAATTGATAAAAACACGGAAAATTTGAAGAAAAAAGGGGAATAAAATCTAAAAATTGTAAAATTATTTTAGGGTTAGGTGCTACATTTCTGAACATATCTTTGAGAGCATGACTCTACTTTAAGGTAAGTTAGGCACGAATCAAGAGAAGAGCTTCAATTGGATCGAGTCGGACTTCTGAGAGCAGGGCTCTAATTGGGTTGAGTCGAGCTCGATTGGGAAGCAAGGCTCCAATTAAGTCGAGCCAAGTTAAAATGATTCGGCTTTATTTGGATTCCATTCAAATTCTATACTTTCTGTTTTAAAAAGAATGAAGTCTATGTAAAATAGCCAATAGCCTAGCTTAAGTGCAAAAAATACTGGAAAAAAATTACTACATAGGTTTGTAATCCCATCTCAAAAGGATTCTATATTATTTGGATTATATTTAAATTTTATATTTCATTCTGTAAAAATATGTTATCCCAACAACTTTAAAAGTTCGACAGATTTTCTATTAATGTTAGTTCCATCTGCAGCTCCATACTTAATTTGTCACAGGCGGATAGAATATTAAGAATCATTGAACAAAAGGAATAGTAGGACAGTGAATTTATATGACTTTAATCATTTAAAATTTAGGTGTAAAAATAATGGAAACCATTATTGGAGATGAAAAAAAAAAGGCACCTAAAGCCGACATGGTGAGATTTCTAAGAAAATAGTGAGGTAACTAAGAAGATCTTCAAAAGAATTTACGTGATTTTGCAATTTGTTGACATGCACAGAAGCATCTTGGACTCCAGTTTCTCATAAATAGAATATGTTTGGTTATCTACAAGAAAAGAAAAAAAAAAATGTAAATATATAACCTACATTAATATGAGCATGGTTGAAGGTATATGAATAGACAAGAAGAGATGTAACATTTAAAATCACTCACATAAACCGTATGCATATACCTTTAGGCTTTATTATTCTCATGCTTCCAGAATAAGTCATGGCAAGCACCTGAAGCATGTAAGAAAGCATAGTGTATTAAAATGAACATAGAATTGAACCCTTGGGGGACCAACTTTGGTCGAGTTGCCGGTGCCAAAACCATTATTTTCATCAAACAAAAACCAAAAGCATGAGCTGAACAGTAAATTCATTGAACATAAAAAAAACAACAAAATATAAATTAAGAGCAATAAAATAGTAATAATCTTTAAAAAAAAATTGACATTGAACAACATTAATAGCTTTAATAGAAAGCTGCCATGCAACAAAAAAAAAGAGAGGAAAGCAAGTACAAAATTGTACAGCTTATTGTATTGTATTAGGAGCGTTTGGGACTAGCAACAAAATAACGCTCAACATTTTAAGAAACTGAAAGTTTATTAAATGATTATATTGCATTATGTTGCTGAGTAATATATAAAATAATATTCTTTGCAAGCTTGAACAATATCCAATTACACTTGATCTGTGAGGAGTGATTCCTTGTATTTATAATAAATTACATAGCATTTCAAAAAAAAATTTTACTTTTATAAAAATATCTTCTTTAGGGAAGGTTTATTAATTAAAAAAATAAAGACCTCAAATTGGATATGTCCCGCAATATAATTCACCACTTACCAACCTAATTCTTATTTGATGAGGTATTTTATTTTATGTGCTATAAGTGAAGGTCCATTTTAAACTATAATATAGTTATCAAAACTATTTGGCTAACAACTCTATTCTCAAGAAAAATATTTGATTGTAGAAAAATATGAAAAAAATTAATTATACTGATACATTCGTATGGTATGCACCACAAGAAACTTTTTTTAATAATTTCTAACAACGTAAAGCAACGAAGGTTTATACGGTGCTCATTATAAAATCTTATATGATCCTGTGAGTGATGATATCTAATTATAGAAGTTAAAAAAAAAAAAAAAATGAAAGGAGAAAGATTTCGAGGTCCATCTATTAATATTTTAACTATATCTTAACAGATGGATAGATATCCCTTTATAGAAGAGATATAAAGGTTAGATACATACTAATTTGTATATGGATATTTTTAAAAAAAAAAAAATAGTATACTAATGTTGGCATGCATTAAAATGCCCTATATAAATGGATAGAAATAACATTTAAAATAAATGCCATTAATCAAGGCATAAATGCTATAAAATATTGATATTAAATGGCATTAAAAATAGATATATAATATGTAATTATCTATTGAAATTTTATGGGATTTAGATTAAAATATCATAAAATTTAATTTTTGACATCATAAAACAATAAATGTCAATTAAAAAAAAATAAAAATGCCATCACTGTGACTTTGTTATATTCCATATCTTTGCATTTGGGGGCAACCTTCTCCTCCTATAAAAAAGGGTATATTGTGCACATCTTCTGCTTCAAAGTGAGATCTCTTGTTATTTCTCAACACATAGGTGATGGAATCCAAAGGTGCCAGAGCCATTTTAGTCATCAGTTTTATGCTTATCTTTTTGGTTGGACAGGGAACCTCTCTGAGCTGCTATGGCCTATGTCTTATCAAATGCTTAGACACGGGAGGGTTGCGATTGATATGCCAGCAGTATTGCAATACGCGTTGCCCTGGTCCTCCGATCCTACCATCCTATGTTGACCACGATGCAGCCTCCCATGCATCACATCCTCATGCCACGATCCACGGCCAGGTACATCATTATCATGAATTCTACTGCGAACAGCAGCATCACAACGATGATGTTATGGTTAAAATGAGCTAATTCGAAGCATTTGTTCATTTTAAACATAAATGTAACAGCATCCTCCAATCCATTTAATTTTCATATCTGAGGTATCGATGCAGGGAGGAAGGGTAGGGAGGCTTGCGAAGGCACCTGCTTCAAGAAATGAAGCCAGAGTGGTGGCTCCATGAGCGCGCCATGCATGAGAGGTCAGGTTATTTGGAAAGAAGATAATAAAAGAAGCTTCGTTTCAACAAAACAAAAAGATCAAGGAAGCTTTTCTTGTGCCAGTGCATTTAAATTAAACAAGATAATGCTGGCAGACGTCGTAGCAAGATGTATGGATGTAAGCATATCCGCGTACTATTAATAATATATCCATCAATTGGTTATCTTTGACAGGTTTGTGGACTGGGAATTGTAGTTTACTAGAGCTCTCTGGCAGCTGCTCAAGTCACCAAATCTGGCAAATTAACAGTTCCCGTAGGGATGGCAATTTCCCCGAGTTCATGGCATCCATCTGCCTTCACTTGATTTGAGATGAATAAAAAAATAAAACAAATAAATATAACTATATATATATATATAATAAATATGGCCGATAACTAGTTTTTCGCTTCATCTCACTTCATCCCATTTTATATCTATTACATCTGCTATTAAAGTTACTTAAATATTTTTATTTATAATTTTTAGTAAAAAAAATTATTCTTATTTAAAAAGAGCCAATGGTCGTGCATCATATCTTTTTAAGACCTAGTCCTATTTAATTATTTTGTAATTGAAAAAGAAAACAATGCAACTTACAATTGTCCTACTCCATTTTGAAATAGAGTTGAAATTTAAAGAAAAAAATTATTAAAACTAATAGTTAGGAATTAGTTAAACTTATTTAATTCAAAAAATAAAAATAAAAAATAGGTGATGGATACGAATATAGGTAACGGAGCAGGTATAGGTATGGATAACGGAATGGGTATGGGTATTACATAATCTCCATTGGTATGGATATTGGTACAAAATTTTATATTCGTAATAAGTACGGAATGGATACGGAGTATATATGTACATAAATTTATTTGATAAGTTTGAATACGAAAGTACCTTTTTCATACTCATCCTATCCCATTGTTATCCCTATTTTCAAAGTCTTATCATAAATAATCTAATGTAATATGATAAATCTAAAAAGTTTATCCGTTTACCATGTGTCATATTAAATACTTCTAATTTTAGTTTTAGCTTTGGTTTTTACCCCTTTGGTTTTTTTTTTTCTTACCACATGCCAAGCCAATAGTGCCATATAATGGAATACGAAACATACAACTATAATAACTTACAAGAACGATTTTAATTTATATATTAGCTTTTATATTTATGTCACCGTAGCTATCTTTCAATATTTGCCGCTTGTATATCCATGGACATATTACTCAAGTATACACCACTACATCTTTGATTTATTTTGGATCTACTTTACAGTAGTTGAAAAAAATTAAATCTAATATAAGCTACATACATACACACACACATATATATATATATATATATAAGTTTGGATTATAGTAATTATTTCTATCATAGTTCGGTCTTTACTATAAAGAAATTTTATCTCATTTAAATTACATCAATTTTATTTTTTTAGAAAAAATTCCATCTATCTTAAGTCTATAGTTCAAAAACAATGAAATTTTTTTATAATTTTCAAAAATTTATTTTATTACCTTATGGCTCTTTGATTCCAGATGTTGTTAGCAATGTATAATAAAAAAATATTATAAATTTAAATTTAATAATGTACCAAAAAATAAATCAATTTTTGAAATTTTTTACTTGTAAAATTTAGATTACACTAGCATCCATGTGTAGCACAGGTATATACTTGGTTTATATTAAAAATTAAGAAGTAACCCTATAGCACTCTCAAGTTTCAAGTGCCATGGCCAGCTCAAATAATGCATCTGAACAGCGCACCAGGAAGCCATGCCGCTAGGCCGCATGGCGGTGCCAATTTTTTAAATAAAAACAGAAAAAGAAATCCAGAAAAATGATAAAAACATAGAAAATTTGAAGAAAAAAGAGAATAAAATCTGAAAATTCTAAAATTATTTCAATGTTAGATGCTACATTTCCGGAACATATCTTTGAGATGCATATGAAATTGTTTACCTAGTGAGAATATTGTAGATAGAATAAATATAATAATAACAATAAAGCCTTAATCCCAAACTAGTTAGGGTCGGCTATATGAATCATTTTTCTCCATTCAGTTCGGTTTCGAGTTTTATTTTTTGTAAGATATAATTGTAGGCAAAATAAATCTTTTAAAAAAATGAATTATTCTCTAAATATAATTATTCATGTGCATAATAAATTAATTTAAAGTGATTAAAACATATGTTATGTAATATGATTATTCGTTATGCTAATCTTTCTTTTACATACCTATATTTGATTGTTAGTAAGTTATTTGATTATTACCCTAAAAATTAATGACTTATATGTATGATACTTATACTCAAATATTTTTGTTCTATTCTTATACTCAAATATCCATTTTGTGTGCTTATTGTTTAACATGGCCTCCAAACAAATTGATTGGTCTAAATAAAGAAAAAAAACTAGATGACAGGAGCTATGATATTTGGCACTGTAAGATTCAATACATGATAGATGAGTATGAAGTTATTGCGACCCTAACCCATATCCCTATAGAGAATAATAGTGCTCAACATTGCAAGGAAATGAAGGCCTATTAAAATTGGCTGAAAAGGATCGCATTGCTCGCATCACACTGCTGAGCAGTATGTAGAATGATGTTCCTTGCAAGTTTGAGAAATATCTAATTGCACTTGATATGTGAAAGGCAATTAAAACTAAGTTTGGTGCTACTTCTACTATTAGATTGTGTAGCCTAATATTACGATTTGATGGTTACTAGTGTCAAACTTCATACCATCTTTCATCTTGATGGAATCAACTCGGTTGGAATGATATGAGATGCAAGAGTATTTTTATTTTAATTTTATATTTTGTACCTTCTTATTAGTAACTTTTTTTAAGGTGATGTGAGGTTCAGATTTCTAGTGGGTGTAAGTGCCCACTATTAATTACTCCCACCTTAAGGGTTGAAAAACTTCTGATTAAGAGATTACAATTGTTCTTATTAGCCTTGTAGTGTAGATATATTCAAAGAAATATTATTATTCATAATTATTTGTTGACTCAAAGTCTAAAGTTATTTTATGATTATATTTATTATTATTATTATTATTTAAATGGCTTAGGTCATATTTTTATTCTCCTTTATGTCCTCTTTTTTGCCTTGATGTTTGTCTCTCTTTTGAGTTCTAACCTTAACTAGGCAAGAATATAGAGTTCAAAGCTTTTAATGTAGCATGGCTCTTTTTTTGGGAGCAAGGCTCCTCTTTTATATCGAGTCAAACTCGAATTGGGAGCAGGGTTTCTTTTTTAGGCCAAGTAAAACTTGAATTAGGAGCATGACTCTTCTTATGGATCGAGTTAGGCTCGAATTGGAAGCAGGGCTCTACTTTGGATTGAGTCGGGCTTAATTTGAAAGCAAGGCTCCACTTTGGGTTAAGTCAGGCTCGATTCGGGAGTAGAGCTTTAATTGGATCGAGTCAGGTTTGAATCGAGAGTAGGGCTCTAGGTTGCATTGAGTTAGGCTCGATTTAGGAGCAGGGCTCCACTTTGGGTTGAGTTGAGTTTGAATCGAGAGCAGGGTTCTAATTGGGTTGAGCCCGACTCAAATTGAGAGCAGGACTCCACTTATGGTTGAGTCAGGCACGAATCGGGAGCGAAGCTCCAATTGGGTTGAGTTGGGCTTTAATTGGGAGCAGGGCTCCAATTGGGTCAAGTTGGGCTCGATTGGGAAGCAGGGCTCCAATTGGGTCGAGTCAGGCTCAATTAGGAAGCAGGGTTCCAATTAGGTCGAGTCAAGCTTGAATTGGGAGCAGGAGTCCAATTGAGTCGAGCTAGGCTCGATTCGAGAGCTGGGTTCCATTTTGGGTCGAGTCAGGCTTGATTCGAGAGTAGGGCTGCACTTTTAGGTTAAGTTAGACTCAAATTGGGAGTAGGGTTCCACTTTGAATTGAGTACGAGTCAAGTTCTATTTAAGAGCAAACTCCATTTAAGAGCGGGATCTAATTTGGGTCAAGTCAGACTTGATTTGAGAGCAAAGCTCCAATTTGAGTCGATTTCAAACTTGATTTAAGATGGGGCTTCAATTTGAATCGAGTTAGGTTCAATTTGAGAGTAGGGCTCCAATTGGGTCTTTGATTTAGAAGCAGAGCTCCAATTGAATCGAGTCAAACTCGATTTGAGAGTAGAGCTTTATTTCAGATCGAGTCAAGCTTGATTCGGAAGGAGGGCTCTACTTTAGATCAAATTAAGCTCGATTTGGAAGCAAGGCTCTACTTAGGATTGAGTTAAGCTCGATTTGAAAACAGGGCATCAATTAAGTCGAGTAAAACTTGATTTAAGAGCAGAAATTCACTTGGGCCAAGTTAGGCTCAATTTACGAGCACGTGCCCATGCTTGATTTCCACCAGCGCCAAACCCTCGATGACACTTACCACTGTCCACCCATGGCGTGAGATGTCTACAAACCGGACACCCTATTTTTTTTGCTTGGTCCACAGCCCAGCTAATGCATGTTTCATCGATGGAGACCATCCATGATCCACCATCCACTGGAGCGTCCTCCCTTGCTGCCGCCACAACGATCCATCGTCGCTCTCCCACATCGACGTAGAGGAGAGTGAAAAAAAAAAAAACAAAAAAAATGCAGAAGAAAATTGCTAAAATTTTGCTCTTTAAGTTCAGGTTTGTAATCCCATCTCTAAACGATTATGCTTTATTTAGATTCCCTAAGGATTTTATATTTCCTTTTGAAAAAACTGAAGTCTATTTAAAATAGGCGCAATAACGTAACGGAGCACAAAAGATCATGAAAGACAATTGCTAAAATTCTGCACTTTACGTCGTCCACGTTTGTAATTCCATCTCAAAAGGGTTTGGCTTTATTAGGATTCCATTCAAATTCTATACTTTCTTTTTTAAAAAGATTGAAGTCCATCTAAAATAGCCAATAGCGTAGCTAAGTGCAAAATATCATGGAAGAAAATTACTAAATAGGTTTGTAATCCCATCTCAAAAGGATTCTATATTATTTGGATTCTATTTAAATTTTATATTTTATTTTAAAAAATATGTTATCCCAACAACTTCAAAAGTTCAACAGATTTTCTATTAATGTTAGTTCCTTTTACAGCTCCATACCTAATTTGTCACAAGCAGATAGAATATTAACAATCACTAAACAAAAGGAATAGTTAGATAATGAATTTATATGACTTTAATCATTTAAAATTTGGGTATAAAATTAATGGAAATCATTATTGGAGATGGAAAAAAAAAACTCTAAAACCCTAAAACCCACGTGGTGAGGTTTCTAAGAAAACAGTGAGGCAACTAAGAAGATCTTCAAAAGAATTTACGTGATTCTGCAATTTGTTGACATGCACAGAAGCATCTTGGACCCAGTTTCTCATAAATAGAATTTGAACGTAAATATATAAAACCTACATTAAAAGGATGAATATTATGATACGTGGGGGTTACAGATTAAATCAGCAAATAACTTTCATTAAGCTCATATGAGCTTGGGTGAAGGTATATGAATAGATAACAAGAGATGTAACATTTAAAATCACTCACTTAAACCAAATGCATGCACCTTTAAAGACTTTGGCTTTATTATGCAAGAAAGCATAGTGTATTAAAATGAACATAGAATTGAACCCTTGGGGGACCAACTTTGGTCAAGTCGCCAATGCCAAAACCATTATTTTCGTCTAACAAAAATCAAAAGGATGAGTTCAACAATAAATTCATTCAACATTAAAAGAAAAAATAAATAAATAAATAAAATACAAATTAAGATCAATAAAATAGTAATAATTTTTAAAAGAAAATTGACATTGAACACCATGGATAACTTTAATAGAAAGCTGTCATGCATCCCTGTAGGTCCTCCTGTCTGCATCCATAGTGGAACAAAAGAGAGAGATTATACAACAAACTGCCCAATGCACCTTCTGGCTTTATTCTTATTCAATTAAAAAACTAAAAGATATTTGGTCATTGAATCAGTGAATCAGTAATGAAACCAATTTCCCTTTTCTGATGCATTGTATGCACTGTAAAATTGATCAGACAGTAAGATTAGTGAATCATGAATAAAGTCAATAAGTTGCCGTAACTTCTATCCAGAGACTCAAAGAAAATATGCATGGCCTCAATATAACATGCATCTCAAATAAAAGATGAGTAAAGTTTTTCAGAGATCTTATTTCATATAAGATTACCGTCTATAAAAGTCCTATTGAATGGTACCTCAGACAAAAAAAAAATAAAAAAAATAAAAAAATTGACATTGCTCTGAGATACGAGCCTCAAACCTCAACATGAAGTGATAGGTTCATATATTTCTAAACTCGAAATTATTTCATTTTTTAAATATTTCAAGTTAAAATCAAACAAGCATTCGCACAGGAATTCACCTAGTATATCTAGAGGAAAAGAAACGTGGAGATTGGTCTCATCCGTATCCTCTCTCTAAAATGGTTAATCCTACTTAAATAAGGTTTAAGCGAATGGAATTTATGTTAGGATGAGCAATCCAGGAAGGAAAAATTCCCTTCTAGCTTTTAGATACATATCATAGCTATACTGGATAGGATGACAAATATGATGTTTTATCTTCTTGGCTCAATCTTGATGAACGATTATGGTCTATTTGTTTGCAAGGCATTTTCAAAAGTTAAGAGTAGGAAAAGAAGGAAAAAAAAAAAAAGCCAACATGTTTTTAAAAAGAAAAAAATAATAATTACATTTTAATTTTGATCATATTGAATCTTTCATGCATTTAAATTCAATCTTACATTTGCCTCAATTTCAACCTAATCTCCAATTCCATTAACTCATCTTAAACTCAACGAGCAGTGGTAGCAGATGGTCTCCAGCTAGTCTGCTGCCTTCGTGGATACGATGTAGTTTCGATTTTCTTGGTGCCCAAACTTCTCCACCTTCAAGTGGTTCGTCGCCACTCGCTAGACCGGACCGTCCGGCCTGGTTCGGGCGAGTCGAGCACGGTGCGGGCGGGCGTAATAGGTGGATCAGGCGCAGGTCAGCATAAAATGGGTCGGGCTAAGCGCCGCATAAATCCGAGTCGGGCACAACGGCTTGAAACCACTCCTCCATCGCCCCCAACCCAGCTCCTTCCTGTTCGTGCCCTAGGTCCCAAATCTCGAGAGCGAGGTAAAGCCAGAAGAAGAGGGAGAGATAGGAAGAAGAGAGAAGGGAGCAAGAGAAGTTTTAAAATAATTAGGAAAGAAATAGGCGGTAATACTCGACGGCAGCAAGAGCCGCCGGCGGCAGCACGCGGTGGGCGGTAGGTCTTCCAATTTATTCTCTATTTTCGATAATTTTCATCATGTTTTCTCCTTTCTTCTTCTCCTTTTTCTTTCTTCCTCCTTTTTTTGTTTTCCTTTTTTTTTTTTACGATTGTTGACAGCAGACAGCAACCAACAGGAAGTGGCCAGTGGCGGCTGCTGTTAAAGCTCGGCCTTCCCGGCCAGCAAGAAAAAGACGCCTTCTTTTCTTCTTCTGCTGCTGCCTTTTCCGTCTTTTTCTAATTTCTTGTTGTTTCTTGTCTCTCCTTCTCGGCTTGAACCTTTAGAGGGAATTGGTTCACTATTTTAAAAATTCAAAAACGTTTCTTGATACTTGTTTTGATAACGTGCAATCGGATTAGGAATTAGCCTGCTGTGTTTGAAATTCTAAAGCGACCCTTAATTCTTTGTGCGATTCTTCTGGCTTTTTTGAATTTTTCTCGGACGTTGATCTCTGCGTCCTTTTGATAACATATGAGTATGCGATCAAAATATGTGGTGTGTTGTTCTTGGACCTCTAGAGGGAATCAGCTTGCTGTGTTGAACTTTCAAGTATAATTCTCAATTCTTCTTCCAATTCTTGAAAGAGTCACGAACTTCTCACATTTTATGGGACTTATTTTCTTTTGACTGCTGCATTTGTGGAGTAGTCTGTTCTTTTCCATGACTGATTTAATCTATTCGGGCCTTTCAATTGTGGTCCTTATTCTTTGATCTGAGGATCAACTTCTATCATCTATAACTATCCAGTAGCTTACAGTCTTGCGACACCTTTAGAGGATTTTGTACATCTGCTTCTTCAATTTATTAACTTTTCCTGCCATATCAGGGATTCTAACAAATTTCTGATCTTATATAATTGGTAAACTAATGGCTGCTTGAATAAGTCTGTAATGGAGTTTAAAATTACGAATGAATGTGCTCAACAAATTATGAGATCTTTGACTCTCCGGCTTTATGCAAATTGTGTCGTACTTTTCTAAGTTGCCATTGCCTCATTGCACATTACAAGGATAGTCTTTTTTTTTTTTTAAATTTATATTTATTGAGTTGCACCATCTGAAAAAAATGTTAGAGAGAGAGAGAGAGAGAGAGAGAGAGAGAGAGAGCAAAGATCATCAAAGGCAGTCTATTCTTGATCACTTAGGTCAGTGATCAGCCTTTTTATTTCTTAAATTCATGTACCAGCAATTTGTCCATTATCCTACTTGTGTGTTCCAGGTACCTTTGCCAACTTTTTTCTTGTCTTATATCTAGAACTGAAGAAGTTAGATATACTTTTTTATTTATCTATAACTTTGTATATTTTGATATCCTGCTGCTGCCCACCCTTGTTGAGAGTTTTGATCATGGACTGGTGTTCTTCTATGGATATGTTATTACTTATTTTGCATTGATGCTTGCCATTACCTTGCTAGTTTTATGTTGTGTTTTTCGTTTATATGCTTTTAATTATCAATGATTTTACCTTTGGACTTGTATTCAGTGTTTTTTTGTTGCTTCTTTGTTGGTCTATTTATTTTAAGTTTTCAGCTAAAATGTGTCCTTTGTTTTCGGCCACAAATTTACTAAGGGACCACAAGGTTGATATGCTGGTGAATGTTGAATGATCCTCTCGATGGACTTAAATGCATCACCTCTACCTGAAGAAGATGATGAGCCTTATGGAGAACAGGTTGAGGGTGAAATCATACATGAAGAGCATGCAGAGTCTGCTGTGGCAACCATGCGTAGGGTATGTAATGCTCTTTATTCAAGATACTTGGCTATGTTGGTAAAACATCTCTAACATGATATCAAGTTGGTGACCATTTCAGAGAAAGAGCTTATTTCTGACATGGTCTTATGCATGTCTCCATTGTTGAGCGTACGTTCTCATGTGTTTTATGAACTTTTAAATTCTTGAGTATATTTTAGACCTTCGTGAGGTGGTGAACAACTGTTGCAACTTTATTCCTAAGTTCATCTCATTTTGCTTCTCTTGTGGTTGTAATTTGTGTTCTTCTTCAAGATCTGATGGTTTATAGTTCTTGTTAAAGTTGGTTTTAGTTGTATCAGTAGTAGATTTATATAATACTTAATGCTTCTATTTGTGAATGTGTGTATATCTTTCTGCTGTGTGCTAATAGGAGCGAGAAGAGAGGAAGCGTAGGTTGAAAAGAGAGAACCAAGATGAAGGCACAAAGCGGTTTTCACAGCCAACAAGAAATGATTTCATGCCTCAAAATAGAGGTGGTAGATCCTATGGAAGAGTTAAGGAAGTCCCTCAAGGCATGCATTCCATCCTTGTACTTGCTTAATGCTGGACCTGCACTTGGTTGCTTTTCTTTATGCTATTATCTTTACCTTGAAGGAATTCATTGGAGATGGTACGATCAATTTCTATTGCTGCTATTCATTTGTTTGATAGAAATCCAACCAATTGATTAAAGAAGACTAGGTGTCTGTTTTGCTTACTCATGTTCTTTGTGAAGATGGTGCAAAGGACAAGTTCTATTCCCTTCTAGAAGTTAGAGATAGAAACTCACATTTCATGCATGTTGTATTCCAAGCAAAGGTAATAAATTGCTTCAAGAGGAACAAAATTTGAGTCCGATATGAAGTCCAATAGTGTTCTTCAGGAAGACAAGTGTACAAGTGCAACATAGATGAATCTAGTATGTCTTTGAAAAACTATAAAAAATGGAGTAATCTAAAAGGTTCCTTAAGATATTTCTAACTCTTAAACATTTTATGATAACTTAGTCATGGATTGTAGAACCAAAATTTCATAATCCTGATGCTGCAATTTTCTCTTTGCAAAGACTTTACAAGATGGAGTAACCTAACAAGTTCTTTGAGATATTTTTGTCTAGCTCTTAAACATTTTGTAATAACTCAGACATGGTTTGAAGAACCAAAATTTCAAGATCCTGATGCTGCAGTTGTTAATGAACATAATACAAAGAGCTGATGGTGTGGACTCACAGGAAGACACTTTAAATATATATGTCAACTAGCTAATTCCTTCAAAAAGTTGATACTTATTGCTTATCTTTGTTTGAAGGAGAAACACAAAATTGAGTGCTCACAAAAAGCCCTAAAGCTGGTCAATTGAAACCTCTAAATGCCTAGTAGATTGCCTCTTGGAGCATTTTTTAAATGGACATATTTTTGTATGTTTGCATGTGTACTATTTATTCTACCATATAACAATAACTCCTCTAATGTGTCCATGCGAGGATGTCTCACTGTCCACGTTCCTTACTACATTTAACCATCCCTCGCATTTCCTATCTTCTTGTGGCTCTTAGCCATGAGGTCAAAGATTTGAATCCATTTTCTAACATTTTTATCTATCGATATAAATTTTATTTTTATTAAAATAAAGTACCACGTCCAAACTTGCCACATTCTAGTTTTCATATGTGCATACATATATGCCTTCTTGTATTGTATATATGGAGGCCTATCTATATGCATACAAATATATATTCATATGGTCATATGAATATGCATTCATAGATTCTATCATGCCAACAAACATATTCATATACACATGTATAACAAATATTGCTGTTTGCTTTTTGTTTTTTTTAAAAAAAATGAAGAACAAATAGGTGCAAGTGAAGAAATATTACTGTAAAAGAACAAAATTGACTTGTACAAAGTTAAGAAAATATGTTGGAAAATTCATCTTGAAAGTGCTGTATTAATTGCTATTTGAGTACTCACCATATTTATGTTGGGACCATCTAAAACAATATTTTTCTGAAAACAGTACAGATCTGAATACTGTAGATAATAGATGAACTGTAAGATGATTAAATCGTTCAATACTAAGTAACTTAGCTCAATGGTTGCTTTGTCAATCACTGGTGTTCACTAGAGCTATCTAAAATCTTTTGTTTTCTGTGTTAATTTTTTTCTTTATTTTTGGTTGTCTAATGTTATTTCATTATCAATTTTAATGGTTGAGTTAAGCTTAATCTTATTTCCACCGCAACCAGTCTGAAACCAAACATTTAAAAGTTTTGCCCTAATTGCAATGATGTAGGCAGATTTGGCAGGGATATCAAAACTGATGCAAGCAAGTAGAAGGGGGATAATTACTGATCTTGCATCAGTTCTTTGAGAGTCTTCAACTCAGCATCTTTGACCACCCTATGGAATTTGTGGCCTTGCATCACTCAAGCAAGAAATTGCTCTAAGCTAGGAAACAAGAATTTCTTATAACTTAATTCATTATTCATTGATTCAACGTGTTACACTAAGGGCCTACTTAAAAGGTAAAATTGGTCCAAAAGAAATTAGACTAGAATCAGAATTCTTGATCAGAATAGAGGATCAAAACACTTTCAAAAACAAGAGACTAGAATCATAGATTGATTCAATATTGACAAAAATAAAACTCGTAAAGAGAATACAATACTTCTAAAGTGAATAAGACAAGTTTATTAGGACAAAATAAAATTCCTAAGGAGACTCACAATAAAATTTTCTTAAAAGCCAAGACTCATTCTTGTCTTTGTGTTACATCAACTCTTTCTATCTTGAAGAATTTGGTTCTTGATGAATTGAAGCTCGGGCTAAATATCACCTTTATGAGTGCATTAATTTGATGATCTTACAGAGCATGTTCTATTTCACCATTGCAATTTAGCACGAATCTCATAAATTGCATGTTAAGTTTATCAGATATAGCTTGCGATGCAACTATGCTTTCCTTTCATGCCTCATTCGTCCTCCATCACATGGGTTTCTTGTTTAATGAGCCTTCTTTTTAGAAAATATTATTTTTGGTGTAGGCCATTGGATGACATACGGATCTCTATTTGCATTAATTCCCCTCGTCTTGAAAGATTTGGATCTAAATTGGACTTTGCTCTTCTTTGACTTTTTTTGTGCTTCAATTTTAGTAGAAAAGACCTTTGGTGGTGTAGGATCATAGATCATGACTTCAGCATGAGTAGGATATGGGACTAGAGTATAGTACTTCTTTGCTTGAAAAGTTGACTTGTATGTAGACTTCTTGAAATTTTGCAATAGTCAATAGGTAGATACTTCTTTTTTAATTTTACACATATGGCATCCAATTAGTCATAGGTTCATCATGATTATGAGAAGCATATTCAACTTTCTTCCACCAAATTCTAGCATCTCTCGAGTTTGTTTTTAACAAATTCAACGCTTCTTAGATCAGTCAATTTATAATAATTGAGATACTCTTCAATAAAAAGCATTAGGATCCAACTTGCCTTCAAAATCAGGCACTTAAAGTTAAAGTCTTTTGTAGATATCTTCATCAGCATCATAGGTTCTTGGTTGAGCTCTCAGGAATTGAGGAATAGGGTTAACATGTTGGTACACAATAGGTTTAACTGTCCTCCTTTGGATGTTGACTAATATCCTACCCATTTGTTGCTCTAATTGAGTAATACAATCTTTCATGTTAAAGGCTCCAGTACTGCTATTGTGGGTGTGTGTCATGGTTGGCAGTATACGTCAACACCCTATTTTAGTGGAGACTATAATTAGTTGAGGAGAAAACCCTTTAAATATGAGAGGAGGCCTATCTTTTTTGAATTTTTCTAGATTTATTCTCACCTTATTTCAGACTTAGCCCTATTTTGGACTTATTAGGCCTATTTTGGGCTTTTTCTGGAGTTATTCGAGCATCTTCTTTATCCTTTCTCCCGTGGCCTTGGAACAAGGGAACATGGAAGATTACTCACAGCCAAAGGAGGGTTCGTGCAGTCTTAATGAGGGTGCGGGTGATGATTGGCGGACGACTAGAGGGGTCGACTGGCTATGGTGGTCGGTGGCTCTCATTTTGGAGGGGATCTTGGAATAGAGTAGCCTATAGATGAACAGATTTCGGCCATAGATGAGGTTCCTGCCTTCGTTGGAGGATAGGTTGGTGGTGCTCCATGGACGGCCGTCGATCAGCCTTGAGCCCGCAGGGAGGGAAAGACGGGTATCGTCAACTAGGATCCAAAGCAGCGGAAGAGGAGTCGGGCAATTGGTGGTGATGGTCGGTGATTTAGGTATCGAACTTGGTGGCTTGGTGATTTGAACCAGGAGTTGATTGGTTGGAAGATGGCGATTGTTGGGTGCTGGGAATGGCTGACGGACTCGGCATGGGATGAGAGGACTCTGGGCGATGGTCGTAGTAGGGGAGATCAGAAGAGTTTCAGATCGTTGGGTTGGTGCTAGTCATTATCGGACAGAGGTGGAGAAGCAGTTGGGCGATGCTCATGGTGGAGTGGTCATTAGAGGCAGTGGCCTTTTGAAACTCAGGCATTGGGGAAGATTGGGTTATGGATAGTGGCTGCGGAGGATCGAGTGGCGTTGATCGTTGTAACCGGACGCAAAGGATGGGAGTAACTCAAGGCGGTCGACTAAGGCTTTGGAGATGAGAAATAAGCATCATCTGTGAATTGTCGGAAGAGCGCAGCTAGTTGCTTGGGCTCGATTCTGTGCTAGGGCAGAGGCTTCAACTTTGCCTTGATGCGTGTGGGTGGTAGTTGCGATGGGCCGGTGGTCAGGTGTCATTTTTGGGGAGATGGTGGCTTTTGGTTGGAAGCTTGACCATTGGCTTGGAGGAGGGAAGAAGAATAGTGATGTTCTTCTCCTCCATTTCCTCCTCTTTTTTTTTTCAACTCTTTTCACTCTTTTTTTTTTTTATTTCCTTTCTCTCTCTCTTTCTCTCTCTCTCTCTCTCTCTCTCTCTCTTCTCTACTTTTTTGAGCACTCTTTTTTTTTTTTTAAATTTTTCACTCTTTTTTTAAGCACTCTCTTAGTTTTTTTTTTTTTTTCAATTCTCTTTTTTTTGAGATTAAAAAAAGGCTAAAAGGAGGAGCTGGGAGAAGTCAAAGGTATACAAAGTTTTTTTTTTATTTTATTTTTAGGAAGACAAACTTTACTAGAAGGGAGACGGTAGGAAACAGGCGATGCTTTTTTTTTTTTTTCTTTTTTACCAAACTAGGGTTTTGAAGTTGAAAAAAGAAAAATAAGGTGGAGGGGGAGAAGAGAGATGATTACAAAGTTTGGCTTTGATACCAAATCTTATGCAGGTAGATCTAGTGAGGTACCAAATCCAATGCAGGCAAGTGAAAAAAAGATAACTACTGGTCTCGTACCAGCTCCTTAAGGGTCTTCAATTCAGCATCTCTGACCGTCCTAAAAAATTTGTGGCCTCGCACTACTCAAGTAAGGATTACTCTAAGATAAGAAAAGAGAAAAACTCTCATGAATCAATTCATTATTCATCGGTTTAATAGGGTGCACTAGGGGCCCATTTATAGAGCAAAACTGGCACAAAAGAAGTCAGATTAGAATCAGAACTCCTGATTAGCATAGGACCAAAATACTTTCAAAAATAAGAGACTAGAATTATAGATTGATTCGATTTTGACAAAAATAAAACTCCTAAAGAGAATAAATTACTCCTAGAGAGAATAAGATAAGTCTCCTAAAGAGAATAGGATAAAATAAAACTCCTAAAGAGATTCATAATAAAGTTCTTTTAAAAGCCAAAACTCCTCTTATTCTTATATTTCTGTGTTGCATCATGCAAGCATGCTTAAAAATTAAAATTCTAACCTGAAATATTTTGGGCATAGGCTTCATGGAGTCTTCTTTTTTGAACTTGAGTACAACTTCTGCATGTTGTTGAACTTCAGTTGAGCAAATTTGTGCAGTTAAGCATTAAAAAACAACTTTTCTATGACACATGACTATCTTCTTAGATTTTGAATGTTGACCTTTTTTTTTTTCATTGCTTGTTATGGCTTACTTGTGATTGCAAAAAGTTTTTGTAATCGAGACTCGAGAGATTATAAAATGTTTGTGTTTCTTTTGGGAAATAAATTTATGGAATTCTTTTTATCTATTCTATCTGGTGTTTTTACTAAGATGTTTCTTTTTATCCTGGCTTCCAATTTTTTATTATTTTTGAACTAGATAGTGTTTCTTTTTCAGATTTTTTCCAACCAGATGCTTACTTTTGTCCTTTCATTTCAGTCTTGATGCTTCTTTCTTTTTCTTTTTGGTTTATATTTCAAGTTTATATCATCCTTTGCTTCCTCATTGATTAGAATGCTATTACATTGGTTATATGCACTTGTATGAAGAACCTGTTAGTCCATGTTGTTTACAACATTTTGTTCATTGTTGATACTATAGGTTGGTTGGATTGCCCTGCATATGGCCAGTGCATAGGTTATATTATTCCTTCTAAAGTTCCTCTAGATGAGACATATAATGAATCTGTTGTTCCTGGCAAAAGATATTCTTCAAGACAGGTGATTAATAAACAGAGGAGAGCAGGGCGGGAAGTAAGTATACCATATAATTTTTGAAATGCTATTTGTATGACTGTTATATTTATCTAGTTAATTTTTTGGTGGCTAGGAAGTTTGTAAGATTATTCTTTTATCCTCTGTTTTTTTATCTTCTCAGGTTTGTTTGAATTTGAGTTTGACTTTTCCAAAGGATCATTTAATTTGTCCATTAATTTAAAATAATTTTTTTGCTGTCATATTAGAAGATAACATATTTTCTCATCTTATTAATTATCCTGTAAATCTTTAGGTCTTTGTTAATATTGATAGATGTTTTTCAGAGAGTAGCTTATCTTGTAAGGCTTGAGAAAGAAATTAGGTTGGATGAGATTAGGAATGAGTAGGTTCTTGTGTTTTTAGATCCAAGTCTAAATCTTGTTTATGGAGTAGTCTACCATGGAGGACTGTCTGGATGGATTAAATGGGGATGACTGTGGGGATGGGGAGAATTTTTAGAAACCCATTGGGTTTGGGTAGGAGGATGGGGATTGGGGTCTCCATCCCAAACCCATCTCCGAAATTTGATCATTTTCTTTGAATATAAATTTTAGGTTTGAGCTCTTAAATATTGGATTTAGGCTCTTAAATATGAGCTTTTTAATTATTTTAAATGTCCACCGATTCATAATATATTTTGGGCTTCAAATGGTTTTTTTTCTTCTTTTTTTTATACAATAGAATTGGGCTCAAAATTGACAGCCCAATTCTAGAAAAAATATAGACAAGGAATGAGGAATCGCGGGGGCAGGGATGGGGGGAAATCAGCCCTGTTCGGGGATTGGGGCAGGGTTCGGGGAATATACCCTTTGCTCTGAATCTATATCGTTGCTATCCCTATCTTGAATACCTGCCCTCAAGGATGGGTTTAAGAATATTGGGTTGAGTGGTGATTTTAAAGGTGAGGGTGATTTGGAATCATTACCATCTAAGATCACTAGGGTGCACCTTCACGCAATGATCTCATCCCCCCCCTCCCCCCCCCCCCCCCAAATGGTGGAAGTCTTAATTGGGATTGAACTAGTGATTTTGCTTTTAAGCATAGAGTAAATGGTGCACTCTTTTCTATCTTGCATTAGACTAGAACCTAGACATAGACATGACCCCGACCCAAATGCACTACGTTGAGTTATGATTATGTTTGACCTGGCTTGGCTCAAAAGATCCAATAGATTTAAAATTAGAGGTGGCAATGGGTCAGGTCAGATTTGGCTTGGGTGATGTTGAGACATAGGATTTATATATAAGTTGTGAATCTAACCCATTTATTGAACGGGGCAGAAATATGAAGCTAACCTATTAACTAGGTAACCCAATCCAACCCAGCCCACACAATGTTTAATAAAAATGTTAGACAGGGTTAGGTTAGTGATAGTAGGTTAAATGGGTCTTTGATGGTTTAAATGGGTTAAATGAGTCTTAAATAAGTTCAAAAGTCTTAAATGGGCTAGGTTGTCATTGTGTCAATCCAGCCCAATTTAAATGGGTCCAAGAAGATCAAATAGGTTAGGACTCTAAACTTGAATCTAACCCATTTAATACCATTTAAATTGGATCGACCACTTTATGATGTGGACCTGCTTATACCAAACCTTAATGTGCTTATATTGGGTCAATTGCAGGTTGGGTCATAAATTGCTGCCCCCATCTCAAATATTTTCTAGGGACCCGATCTAATTTGTTCCAATTGGCTAATGGGTGGGTTTGGGTTTAAAGTCTTGATTTGAAATGATATCAGGCTGGGTTTGCCTAAAACTAGAGTTGGACCTAGCCTGCTTGCAGATCTCATTGACCATCATCTCCATAGGTAGGTACTAATGTATCTTTTTACCTTCTGTATCATAGTCTTTTCAAAATTATGGTGTTAGCAACACTCAAAAGATACCTTCATTGTCTTAAAGCATTGAAACAGAACATTTGTATTTGGACTATTTAGATTCTTCTAATATTTTTAAATTTTAACTAATGCAAACATTTAATAAGAGTTTTATTTTGTGTAGGATTTATCTTGAAAGTCTTGTCGATGTCTACATTAGGTTAGGCAATCCTTTGTCATACTTAGCATTGTCATCCTTTTTTTATGTTGATACCTGTATATATGTTGGTTGTAGAAGCATGTGATTAGCATGTAAGAAAGAAAATTTACTCTCTTTTACTCTAGTCCCTTTTGGGAGTCCTAATGCTGCTTAATCTCTTTAATAAAAATATTTTAATTTATCTCCTTTAATAGTGTCCCAACATGAGAGCCTACTAGGTATTTTAAAAACACTTGCTGTTCAAACTATAAATCTCTCAAATCCCAGCTCTGGTTTGGAATCAGTCAAATCTCAACTGTTTCTCAGTTTTTCTCATAACCCCTCAAAAATCTATTTTTCTGGATAAACAGAAAAAAAAATTTCCTGACATATGTCCCCCAATCCCCAATACCCACACACACACACACACACCCAAAAAAAAAAAAAAAGAAAAGAAAAGAAAAAGAAGTAGAAATGGCAAAAACATTGGCGTGCATATTTCATATATGCAATGAGTTTGTCCCTAAGCTAGGCTAAAAAATTGTGACTGTTGTTCTGCATCAGTTTCAAAAATGTTTTAGTTTCAGAATTACAAGTAAAATGTAGCCCTGAAGTTCACAAGATGCTATAGAGGATCATGTTTTTTATGCCAGAATTGAATTTCCATTACGGATGGATGATCCTTTTTGACTAAATTAATCAAACATTCATTCATTTTTGATCTAGTATAAAGCACCATCTCTTGATCCTATCCTTGGCAATGTTTAGAACACGATTCAATGCTTCTGATTACTTGGCAGCATTATGAGCTGCAGTTTATGGTTGAACGCAATTTTGTGGTCATCTACGATTGATGCCAAATGCTCTTTTTTTGAAAGTCATCTACGATCCTTCTCTTTAAATTTTTCTTTTTTTGGTGACTTCTCCAGCTTGGGTTGGTAATTGATTTGACAAATACTACTCGCTATTATTCACCATCAGAATGGACAAAGCAAGGTATAAAGCATGTTAAGGTGAGAAACTTTTTGACTTATTGTTGTTGCTGTCGTCATCGTTGTCATCGTTGCTGAACTTTTAGGTTGTACATAATTTGATCTTCTACAACTGTTGTAGATCCCATGTAAGGGACGTGATGCTGTACCTGATAATGAGTCTGTAAACACATTTGTTTATGAGGTAAGTTACTGTAATGCCCCTTTCTAATTTATTGGTTTCTTGGAATGTTATAAACTAATATATGCATATTTTCCTGACTATCCCCATCACGTTATGCTATTATTCAGTCATTATTATCAGTTTTGGTCGAACTGACAACTTGTTCTGATATTTTTTGACATATGAAATCATCTTATGTCTGTATTATGGATGGACGTATGTTTTCTTTATGTTTGTTTCCATCAATGGAAGTAGCAACAAATTGGTTGTGTGCGCGTGTGATTCGCTTGATACCTGATGCACTCAAGCAATCATAAAACATGCAAAAAGGGCAAATTGTTTTATCTGTTTGTGTCCCCAGATTATGGTATCTGTTCATGGAAACCTGCTAACTGCTTACAACAAAACATCAGTCATGTGAGAATGGAGTTGTTTAGTACGGGAAGAAAGAAGACAGCCAGACAAAACCTTTATCTTGATATCTGAACTGCCTATAACCATGATATACGAATATTGATAAGAGATCCACCACCCATATATCTACTGACGCAGAAGCTTCCAAGCAAAAGGAAGGGAAAAAGGATCATTTAGAAGTAGGCAACAGCCTTCAGATCCCACAGCAAACTTCAACATCATTATCTGGGTGCTCATCTCCTTACTTTCTGCCCTAGAAGTTTTGGTTCAATGAAGGCGTTTTCATTGGAGTTTTAAAAAGATGGTTTTTGAACATTGGAAGGCTTTAAGATTTTGTGCATGCACTCAGGCTTCTTGATTCATGCTAACTGGTTGCTTGACTTGGATGATTAACTAAATTCAACAAGTATAATGACTAATGAACAGAAACTGTAGTCATGTCTCTAAATTTAGTATGGATATATGTTTTCCAGTTCTGGGATGTGTATTCCATAGCTGTGTGCATCCAAATTGTTGCTCCTGAATTTTGTAATCTTAATTTTTTTGGGGGTCTTGGATAATGGTATAATTGTTTGTTTTTTAAAGCTTATTTTATTTGTTCTCTAATTTTGCTAAATTTCTCTTGAAGTCCCTATTTGGAAGAATTTAATACATGGTAATGCAATTATTTTTCCCATGCCTTCATGTCAGGTGATGCAGTTTCTCTCCCGCCAAAAACATTCAAAGAAGTATATTCTTGTTCACTGTACTCATGGGCATAACCGGACAGGGTTTATGATTATCCATTTCCTCATGCGCTCACAGCTGTTGCATGTCTCTGATGTATGCTATGTGATTATATTCCAAGCTTTCCTTTTGGTTTACCTCTTGTAGCTTCTTATTTTTCAGCTTTGTGTTTGATTTTCTACTGGCCAGGCAATACATATGTTTGCCCAAGCACGTCCTCCAGGGATCTATAAGCAAGATTATATTGAATCGCTGTATATGTTTTACCATGAAACTTCTGAAAGTTTGTTCTGCCCTCCCACTCCAGAGTGGAAAAGGTCTTCGGATCTTGATCTGAATGGTGAAGCTGTGCAGGATGATGATGAAGATGGTGATACTGCATCTCTTTCGCAAGTAGGTGTTGCGCAGAAAGTATAGTTGTCTTATTAAGATTCTCTTTTTTCCTTTCCCTTTTTGCTTGTATTTATTAGGCTTTAACTTCTAAATTTTTGTTGTAGCTCCCTTATTCCTGTGGCACTGGATCACACCAGATCTATTGTGAATCAAACCATTAATTGGAACCAAATTAGCTTAAATAACTCATTGATCACCATATTCAAAGTTTGAGATTTTAGTAGGGCTAAATTGGTGATGAGATGATAAACTTCATAAGGATTATTTCTTGTTTCCCTATTATCCAGTTTATGGTAAGTTCCTAGACATGCCTTCTTGATTCAAGTAATCTGAAGTTACATATATTCTGATAATTGAGGGTTGACCTATGTTGTCAAGGAAATTATGAACTGTCGAAGTAGAACTGTGACATTTGTTAGTTTTCTTTATTTAAATTTCGTGTTCTTTGATGCTTTTTGTCTTTTGCTTCAGATATTTCCCATCCGTTGGAAGCAATACTTGGTTTCATTTGTTCCTATTTTCCTTTAATCCAAAGTCTAGACTAAATTGCTGTACTTATATGAGATTAGTGCCTGTTGTAGTATTTTCAGGTTGTGATAGGTTCTATTTTTGTTGATTCTTATGGATTATTTTAGAAGTCTATTTTATTTGTTGATATAGGTTGCAATTGGGCACCCAATGGGTGTCAATTTATTTTATTTTAAGTCCTACTCGGAGTCAAACTTCAGGGAATTAAAACAGCCTGTCGGTCCTCTCAAAATTTAAAGAATTTGGCTGATATCCTTTTGTTTTAGGAATCCTAGCAGGGTTCCAAGAGAGGTGTCCAACCATAATTAGCTGGGTGGGATTTGTTTGGTTGCTTTTTTTTTTTTTCCCTTAATTTTTTCTTGTGAGGGATCCTAATTCATGCTATAGTATTTTCAGATTGTGATAGGATTTATTTTGCTGATTTTTATGGATTATTTTAGAGTTTTTTTGGGGTCAATATAGGCTGCAATTAGGTGTTGCTGTTTACTTAGTTTTTAGAGTCCTTTTGGTTGTCAAACTTTGGGGAACTAAAACAGACTGTAGGTCCTCTTAAAATTAAAATAATTTGGCTGGCATCTTTATGTTTTAGGAGTCCTAACAGGGTTCCAAGAGAGGGGCCTGACCAGAATTATCTGGGTGGAATTCAGTCTCTCTGTCTCTCTCTCTCTCTCTCTCTCTCTTTTGGTTCTTTTAATTATTTCCTGTTAGGATTCCTAGTGGTACAAGGAAAGGTGGCCTGGCCTCTTTCTTCTCCCATTTCTTTCTTTTTATTATATTCTGTCCTCTATTCTGTTCAATTCTTCAGTATCTTTCCTTCTTGCTGAAACACTAATTCAATAGCAGAGTTCTTGCTGATAAAAAGATCTGTTATCAAATTTGAGGCTTCCTTATACTAGCAGTTGAAAGAAAAAAATAGGAAAGAACAGCTCGAAAGGTGTTAGAATTCAGATCTAAATTCTGGCAGCGGTCATGAGTTCTGTTTTTATTTATCATGCTACGGACTTAATGTTCATATACTCGCAATTTTAATTATTATTATTAGTTATCTTTGGGTAAGTTGTCTGACTTTGCGATCTTATGATACTGGCAGGAGCATCTGGATAGCAAAGTTATAACAAACGATGATGTTTTGGGGGATGCAATACCATATGACCAGCAAGACTCTATGCGTCAGATTTGTTACCAGTTACTTGATCTAACTCCTTCAGTATGGAATCTGTTACCTATCTTCTACCTTTTCTTGCTCGCTTAATTAATTATTGATTCAAAATTTCTGTATTCATACATTACATTCACCATTTAATGTACCATAGTGAAATAATGTTTGAATCATTGAGTGATGCTGCAAGATTTTTGTAAGTTCTGATTTACAGTTTTCACCAAGCATAATATTTGTTATCAGAAAGCACTTCTTTTTGGATTTTTTATTGTTAATTTTTTGATTAGTTTGTGACTTTTTGTGAATATTTTCTGGGTTGGCTTTGAACTTTTTTGTACTATGCTTTTCTATCAAGATGTTTGCAATATTTGTTAAAGCTTCATCGCCAACTTTTCTTATTTGTCTCAAATTGTTTTTAAATTTCTGAAGTTGTGAACTATTGCTCATGTCAGCTTGATTCTAGATCCCGACTTTGGCATTATGATACAAGCCATGGTTGGCAGAACTGAACTGGTCGGTTCGGTCCAAATAGAATCGAACCGAATTGACGTGGAATCGGTTTGTTTTTCAATTTTGGTTTGGTACATATCCAAACCGGTGTGAACCATTCTAAACCGGAACAAATCAAATTTGTTAAAAATAAAAAGTCATCTTTTTCTTTCAAGAACAAATTTGGAGAATTTGAGAAAATTGTAGTCTAACAAATATCGAGTTTGGGTACTTTTACTTAGGATAAAAAAATCAGAAAATTAATTTAATTTTGAAATGATGAGAAAACAAAATATCGAAAATAATTATTTTAAAATATAATTTATAAGGGTTTGGTCAACACTTACTCAAACTTACAGTGTTTGTAGACCTAGACATGATCATAGTAATAGTGAACCTCACATTGGCTTATGCCAACTTGATTCATAACTCATCAAAATAATAAAATTAAATGTGCCATAAAATCCTAATGTTAAAATATATTTCTTAGGGTCCAAACTATAATGTATCACTAAATCATAGGTCAGAGTGTTAAATAAGAAGAGAATGACATTTAATAAGAAGAGGAAAGAAGATTAGAGCTCATGGAAGGCTCTCAGCATTTTCTATCATATAAAAAAAATCAAAAAACTATGAAAAAATAAAAAAAAGCAAAAAAAATGCAAGCTGGCTCAAACTATTGGTACGCTGCCAGTTCGGTTCGATACCAAACCGAACCGAGCTAGCACGGGTCAGCCTACCTTAATAGTTGATACAAACATAATTTGTTGTTTACATGAAATGATTGTATATTATATCTGACATATGCAAAATATAGCGTCATGTATCACCAACTTTAATCATGCTGTTGTCATGATGCCATGGTTCATCTTGCTGCAATATAATTTTTTTTTTAAAATTTTGGCAATGTTTATTATTATTATTATTATTATTATTATTATTATTATTATTCACATTGCTAAGTGTTGGTGCATATAAATTAAATTTTTTTGAAGAGTTTGCATTTCAAAATCAATGTTGATCTATTGTGTCTTATTCTTTGCCTGTTTTTATTGGTCTTTAGGTAAGGGGGACTGCACAATTTCCGGGATCACACCCTGTTTCTCTCAACAGGTCCATTCCTTTATTCAAATCAAAATCCTTCTTATTAATATTCAGTAGATAACCAAGGTATTTGTGGTTTATGTGATTGTTAAGGACCACATCATCTTTTCTGTAGTCATTTCTGAATCGATAATAAATTCTATTCATCTTCATATTCTTGTTAATTATTTTCATGAACTCTTCTAATCTTTCCCTCTTCTTGGATCTTTCTTTGCTTAATGCTTATGCAAGTTGCTGTATTAATTTGCATGTTTATGATCCATTGCTATGGCTAATGTTCCTGCAACCTACCATCTAGCAGCAGGTGCAAAGGATTGTCAAAATATCAATTTTGAAACTAGGCTATTTATATTTGCAACAAAAAAATGATTTAGCTTAGTCATCAAATTTAATATATTGTACCGATAGATGGTGCGCTGTTAGGCATAGTCTTCTTTTTTATTTATTTTTTATTTTTTCAGAGAGAGGGAGAGGGGCATGAGAGGGAGCAGAGAGCGGACCTGGAGGGGTTGTTGGGTTGGTTGTGGATTGCATATTGGATGGCAAATGATGGTTGGAGTAGGTACAACATTGATTTTGATCAGAAGCACGCGAGGATCAGATGGAGCATGAGTGGTGGAGCTGCTCACCATGAAGATTGGAGAGAGAGAGCGGGTTCAATTGGAGGGAAAGGAGGCATTGCCTCTTGCAATTAGGGTGGAGGTGAGGTGGGTGTCAGCAGCGGTGATGGCACGGAGGAGAACAATGAGGGTTCTAAGTGGAGGCAGCATTAGAGTAAAACAACAGAACAAGGGAGTAGAGATTTGAAGAGAGAGAAGAGATTGAGATTGAATATGGGTTTGGGGGTCTGGGGAATTTTATTGAAGGCACTTGGTTTGTGTTGGGGGGCGAGCGAGGGGGGTAACGTGGAGTGGTGGATTGCTTTGGTGCATAGAAAGACCTCATGAAATGGTTTTATTAGTCTTCATCACTTTGAATGCCTTTATTGAAACTAAGCTATACCTCTTTGCTTGACTGACAGGAAAAGCTTATGATACTGTGAAAGTGGTTTGCATATATGATTTTTAACACTGGGCAAATTAAAGCCAACATCTTATTTTCCATCCATTTTCTCAGGAGAGATATGGAAAGAACTAATATTTTAGTTCAAACACAGTTTGCCCACTACAGTAGTCACCGTCCAGGAAGGTGATATGAAAGCATGGAAGAGTAGTTTTGTGGCCTTTTTTTTTTTCTTGGAAGAGGGGAGGGGGATTGAGAAGGGCTGTACTAGGAAGGAAACAGGTCTTCAGGGATTGAGTTTAGTTCTGGTTTCTTTGGAAGTATCATCTATCTGCCAGTCATATGGTTCATTATGTTCATCTTCAGAAGGTCCTTCATCTGCTTAACTTGCGATTAGTGTCCAACCTTTTTGTCTCTATTTTTTTTTCCTTGTTTAAATTCTTTTTTATGTTTTATGCTTGCTTTGTGGTTTATCATCACCTGTGGTACCGTGGAGCAGATTATCTTTCTCCTTAAGTTTGAATGGTAAGTCGATTCAATTTTACTCATCTATAAGAAACATGGCATGTTATCCCTTTATAAAATTTTATATATCCTTTTAGATTTCTTTTATATTTGCTTTTGGAAATCCCATACTTTTTCTCACCTAAAATTCCTTGAGTTGGAAATTTGGACTTATAAAATCACCTGTGAAATTTCAAAGTGAAGAGAAGCTGCTCAAAATAGATGGTTAAGCTGAATTTGAATAAATTAAGCTGATTTTGAATAAACCCTGCAAAATAGATCTTTTCACTGCTTATCAACCACGAGGCTTCTGCATCAGATGGATTAATGATTGCATTAATATTAGTATACTAAATATATTAAATTTGGTTAGTCAAGTTGATTATTTATTGTGTACTAGTGCTCCATGTTTATTGTTGATTCTTATTCTCAGCTCATACTCGATCAGCATTATATTTGCAGGGATAATCTGCAATTATTAAGACAGCGGTATTATTATGCTACATGGAAAGCTGATGGGACCCGGTATATGATGCTTATTACCACTCATGGCTGTTATTTAATCGACAGGAATTTTTGTTTCCGAAGGGTTCAAATGCGTTTTCCTCTGAAGAATGTGAATGAGGTTAGTATGTCCGAAATATTAATTATAGAATAAGTTATGCTGTACTTTAATAGCGTACTTATTCTGACTTTTATTCAAAATGTAACCTGTTTTTATTATCATGTGCAAGGGTTTTCATAACCTGACTTTGATTGATGGGGAGATGATTATCGACACTCTACCTGATACAGGACTGAAGAGAAGATATTTAGCATATGATTTGGTGGCACTTAATTCTTATTCTGTTGTAAAGGTAAGGTTTCAAAACCAGAAATTTTCCAGTTAATAATTTTGTTATGTTGCATGTTTGTATTATTAAACCATTTGCTTACTTTTCCAAGTTATATGCCACAACTAGCTAAATGTTGATACTCTTGTTCCTTTTGCCTTTTAGTTGCTTTTCTTTCTATTTATAATATTTTTTTAGTTTAATCTAGTTTTATTTGTTTGTTTGTTTGTTTGTTTATTTATTTATTTTTGGGGGGGGGGTTATGCAAGTATAGATTTGGTATGAGTTTAGCAGAAATTCTTATCTTGCTATGGTGGTATTTTGCTAAGACTGCACTTTGCTGACACCTAATGTGGGCCTAAAACCTAAATATCATGAATAATTTCTTGGTACTGGTCATTGCTTTGCATGAGCTTCAAATTTAAGGGCATGCTAGGTGCATTTGGTACTTTGCATGCTGTCTTACCACCAAGATTTCTTTTGAGGTGCAATTTTGTAAAGCTTAATGGGAGAGTACTGCAAAAAAAGTATTTTTGAACATGATATGCACTAAGAGCGCCAATATAGTGTGAGCTATTTTTGCACAGCCCGTGTTTGACTTGAAATTCCATGAGCAGGCTCACTTGTTTAGTTGACAAGTCATGCTTAACTTTGCCTGGCTTGTTCATGTTTGCTTGGATTAAGCTCAAACTATGAATAGACAAATTATTAGTATTTATTATATATTGTTTAGTTATTTATTAATAAAAAGGCCATGTTACTTGAATAGTCATGTCCAACTCTAAATATTCCTGTTGGATGCAAAGCTTCTCTGGTTGCCATCTTTAAAGATTTGCAGAGAGTTGTACTCTACCAATATTGAGTTTGATCCTCCATTTTTATGTTAGAAGCAAGTATTCATTCTTTTTAGCAATCAACTGATGATGTAGGTACTGAAGTAACTTTGGAAAATGTTACTTTTTTTTATATCCTTAAGTTAATTGGGAAGCTTGGGAAATTTAAATGAAAAAAATGTATATTGAAACACCTTAACAAACAATAACTTATTAATTTTTCTCTTTAATGTTTAAACAAACAATATTTAAAGGGAGACATATATAATTTACCTAAAATTATAATTGATCCTGCATATCCCTGTATCTTCCTTTTTCCTTTTTGCAGTGTCAGACACTTGGATATGTGCCTGAATTTGATTCTCATATAATGTCTATGCAACATTGAATAAAATATCTATTTGATAATAATATAATTTACAAAAAATATGTTTCTTAATTGTAGGATCAAGCTATGATTGTACAAATAAACTAAAGGTTTACATATGTGAAACCTTGGAGGATCTTTGGCTCTCATAGAATTTCTTAAACAAGATGTTCAGCACAGCTTGAGTTTGGCTTGAAAACAAATTAGTCAAACTAAATTATGTAATGAGCTGAGTTTTAGTGCTATCTCAAGCTTGGCTCTTTATGATCCTAGTTTTCACATCTCAAGGTATGTGATTTGGAGTCACAATTTAATTAAATTGATATAAATTCTGTTGGTCATGTATCATGCTGGTATATGAGAGCACCTTGCTCAGGAAGAGAGGTGGACTGGTTTTGGGCTATATATATTGCGGCTAGAAAACTCAAATACTTATTTTAAGTATCATATTTTTCAGAATTTAAAGAAGGTTCCAGATGTGCCTAGGATACACCTACAATACTTCTTTGATGCGCACAAGGAATACCCAAGGCCTTTAAGGATGAGGGGGAGAGCTTGGCTTTATTATTATTATTAATGAATATTGACTTTTTGATGTTGAATAACTTATTTCGATGTATGTAATATTCATAATATTATGAAGTATGGATTGTGGTTCACTAATTTGAATGATGGCTAGATAATTGAGTTTGTGGATGTCAATGGTACCATATGGACTGGGTTATTTTGATAACTTACCGTTATTGGCCTATCCTAGCCATATTATATCGTTTTGAAGATTTATTGTTTTGGCATATCCATATTTTGTGATATCTGTACTTGTATTTGTGTTCATGCTTCACAGTACCATGGTGGTGCATATGAACATTTCTTGAGTGAATGTAAATGGGTGCATGGTTTGACTTCACCTGTCCTTGGGTGCATACTTTCTTAGGCTTGAATTTAGTTGCAGATAAACCATTTTGTCTAAGATTCCAGATTTGGCCTTTCTGGTTTTAGCTGAATAGAGAAGATTGAAGCAAATGAGTTTTAACTTGTTACAATGTGAGCTCACTCAATTTTATCATCTGGTATCTTCTAAAGTTGATGGAACTTTCTTGCTTTTAGCAGAAAGTATAAAAGTTGTGTGTTCTTTCCATTGTGAGCCTAAATAATGTGTTGTATGTCTGGACATGCATAAACGTCCGAATTATTTTGTTTGAAGCAAAATATTCGGATCAAATGCAGTATGTTTAGAAATTTAATGCAGTGTTGTGTTAGAATAAAACCATACAAGGGTCTGCAAATGCTGCACAAGTAATCTGGGTCCATTTGAAGCATCAAGGTTCATTTCAGTCGTTAAGTTTTTAAATTAAAATGCATCTGAAATTTTATTTAGATGCTTACTGAACATCTCTTATAAAATTTTTGGTTCAAAATAGGAATTTTTCTTTCTTGTTGGTGCCTACATGAAGGGCATTTTTTTTTTAAAGCTGTAACAACAGCTGACTTGCATGATTTAGCAATGCCTGGTCAGATTCTGTCAAGTTTTTCTTGCCCTAAGATAAGAGATAAAAATAAAGGTTTTTTCTTTTCTAAGATGTGTTTATTGTGAAATATATCTTATTTCAGTTATAAGTTGATTTGATGTCTTAGTATGGTGATAGCGAACATTTGAATGTTATAATATTGATATTGATTTGGGATGGTCTACTGAAATTTGGCTTCAGATTGCCCTAAATTTTTAGGATACCTTTTTTCTTTTTTTTTTTTTTTTGTGCCTGGAGTAGAACTTGGGGTAAGGGTGAGAGAGTCATGCAGACAAATTTTTGGTACTAGAATCCGGTGACATGAAATTCCGTCTGAAGCAAAACATTACACATTGCATAATAACTCTCAAAATTTATTTCCCATAAAAAAAAACTCTCAAAATTTATTTTTTAGCTATTTATGTTCATCCAAGGAAATAAACCAGGATAACGATATGTGGACAAGGATGATATAGTAAATCGATGTAAAGTTGGTCTTGGTAGACTATGCTAGCAATTTGGAGCTACGGGTGAAAAAAGGGTTGGAAGATGATGAGTTGAGTTTTAGTGGTGCAAGCTTCAAGTTCAGGTACTTCATGCCAGTTAGCAGGATTCAGCTAACAGATGTGAGATTTATCTGTCTTGCTGCTAATAAAGTATATGAATCAATGTGGTATGAGAATGAAGTTGAGCTATATCATGGCTATTTCTATGGAACAAGGCAGTCTTGGACTCCTGGTCTCTCCAAGCTCTATTATGGTGTTCTGAGAAGTACTGAACTGGCAACACAGAGGTTAATTCTCGTGGAATCAGCTAGAGATTTCAGTAATTTAGTCGTACATGGTGTGGAAGAGAATGCTGGCAAGGAGAACCTTGCTTTGACTCAATGTCATGGTGCTCTACATGATCAGCGCAATGTAAAATGCATGTGATTTGTCAAGCGAAAAATCAAAGAGCTTTTAATAGCCATTTAAAATTACAGAGAGGAACTTTTAAGTATTCTTTAATTTTATTATTTTGGAGAGAAATCCTTTGAGTGAAAGGTGGTTGTTAAAGAAAATAAGATTTGTTGGCAATGAACAGAAGAAGACATTTTGGTAACCATCCTTTAATGTTTGAACTCTTTTGTGCTACTAGAATAAAATTTAATTATGGCCAAAGAACTTAATGTCTTTTCTCGATGGTGCCTCTATACAATTTGTTTCCTATGTTACAATAATTAAAAGCAAATATATGACAACAGGAAAAATATGCAATGGAATTTTATAAGTTTTTATTGAGAAACAATTTGGAAATTAGTTGAAGTGATGCTTTCAGTTCATAAATATTAGACAAACCAAAGTATGATGAGGTCTCTTTTGAATGTCATGTTGAGACCATCTCCACAAATACTACTAGGCTATGATGCGACTGATGCCAACTTTCGTGATTGCAAGGAAAATTTCGTACATCAACAGTAAGGCCTATAATCTTGTATGGCTCCATATGTCGGGCAGTAAAAAGGGGTTCAACAAAGGAAGTGGAGAATGGCAAAGATGAGAATGTTAATAGATATGTGGTAAAATTAGGAAGGATAGACTCAGAAATTAATATTTTAGAGGAGCTGTAGAAGTTGCCAAAGTTAATGATAAAATGATAGAGAATCAGTTGAGATGGTTTGGAGCAAATGTTACAAAGATTTGAGCAGGTTCTAATAAGAGGTGGTACTCTAGTTTTTGCGGAAAGATGGAGCGTAAGTGATAAGATTACATGGGTGTAGATTGTGAGGAAAGATGTGGAAAAACTTGAAATTATGGAGCTGGTCCAAAATAGAAATTCTTGGCAAATGAAATTAATAGAGCAAACCCTAAATGGTTGGAATGAGGCTTGATGGTTATGGTTATGTTTACAAAGAATCTTGTCACATAAACTTATGAATCTGATATCTGGTATTGTGAATGATTTATAAATTCTTTTGAGAACCATTAAAATATCCTTTGGTTACCCATACTAGAATCCATGCATTCTGATTGATATCTATCCTTGGGTTTGTAGTTGAATAATCATACATATGCATCACAACTTTTGAATTTTTAGCTAATAGTATATGAAGACATTTACTTAATGATATGTATAACATGTAGTCTATGGCAAGTAAAATTTTGGGGTCACAATGACAATGAAGATTATCAACATGATTAACAATTTGAATGCAGAGGTGCCATTCATATATTCATCATCAAATTCAAGATATGAGGTTTATTTTTTTTTTTTCAAAAAAATAATTCAAGAAGCTAGTTGAGAATAGTTTGTTGGGTTGAGCAAGTCATTGTTTGCTGAGACGTGAGGGGCCATGACAACAGATTGAGATATATGTGGGGTGCTTTTTTTTCTTCATCACTGATAGGTTGATGTTTCATGTTCCATGTTAATATATGGTAATCTCGGAGAGGTGCATAGTGTTTGACAGAATTGGTGAGCTAAACTGAACTTAGAATTTATAGGGCAGGCTGTAATTTATAGGACAGGTAGCTTATGGGGCTACTTATAGGTTGGGATGAAGTAGTCCTAGCTATGAGGTTTATTTTTAGTAGCATATATTTCATTTTGTATAGGTTTCTCTGGGGATTTAATGTTTCTAACTTGAATACTGATTGTTGAATTAGGGTCTATTGAGCTGAGCTTGATTAAGTTTGTGTTTAATTAAGCTAGGTATGAAAATAATTTTGTTTTGTTCATTTGATTTGATTAAGGTACTATTTTTAGTTTTTAATGTAACGTGTATTTCCAATTATGCTTTATGGCATAGAATGTTGGGCAATCAGAAAAAATTGTGGTGGAAATAAGAATGTTGAAATGAATGTATAGTAATACAATAAAAGATAGGATAAGAAATAAAACTATTCATAAAATGATAGAGATAACTTCAATCAAGGACAAATTAAGGGAAGGACAACTTAGATGGTTTGGACATGTGCAACATAGACTTAGAAATGCATCGATGCGACGGAGTGACTTGATATATGTAGAAGGAAAAAGAGATAAAGGTAGACCGAAAATTACATAGGAGGAAGTGATAAAGAAAGACTTAAAATCTTTGCATCTTAAAAAAAAAGAAAAAATATTGAAAATTGAGCTAAACGGAGAAAAAGGATTCATGTAGCTGATCCTAATTAGTTTGTGATTAAGGCTTTATTGTTGTTATTGTAGTAGTGTAACATGTATTTCATTATGTTTGGGTTTCTATAGAGTTTTGATGTTTATAATTTGATTGTTAGGGCATATTGAGCTGAGCTTGATCGAGTTTGTATTTAATTAAGCTACTTGTGAAAATATAATTTAGTTTCATTCATTTGATTTGATCAACCTAATTGTGAACTCAGACAAATGTCTGGCTTATTCAACCAGCTTGATGACATTGAATCGAGCCAAAGTCAATTTGTTCTTGTGTAAAACTTGATTTAAGCTCAGTTGTAGCTTGAAGTGAAGTTTAGTCAAATTCTAACTTAAATAATCCACTAATCAAAGCTGTAATCATGAATCGTGGATTATAAGTCATTAGGTATAATATCAAATAACTGCTCTGCAAAGTATCATATTTTAGCAAACCATTAATCAACTATATTATATATGAACACTGTAAAACATAATATATTAACTAAGATGCTCAGAAACTTTTATATAACCATGATTCCTCCAAAATTTTAGGAGAGTATTCTCACTTTCACGTCATTAACTAGAGCTATGCGCTCTATGAAACATTATAACCAAGCGATCACTAAAACATTTACATAGCCGTAATTCTGTGAACCATGAATTCAGAAGGAATCAAAACCTATATATTGACTATATTATACACTTAATTTGAGATATATTAAGCCATGCACAAGCTTGATATTGAGCATGTTTTATCTTAGGCTTGGCTGAAAATTAACTGCATTTTTTGCATGAATACCCTTAAAAATATTTAAAATTGCATACATACCCATGTAAATTCACTATTTATGTATATATTCTTATAAATTATTTCTTATTGCACATCTACCTTTGACCTCACAGTTTTATTTTAATTTGTATTTAATAAAAGGGTTTTTTTGGCATGCACAACCTTATAAATATCTGAAATTGCATGTACATCCTTAAGTTTACTATTTTTGCGTATACCCTTATGAATCATTTCTTTTTGTACATCTGCACTTCTTGAGTTAATGGTATTTCAGTCCTTTCAATTCTAAACAGCACGTTTCTTTACAGTGTTAGATGACATATTGGCCACAGGGTAGACATGAAAAGAGGATTAATTTATAAGGGTATATGCAAATAGTAAAATTATATGATCAAGCTTTATATCCAAAATGAGCTTGAGCAGAAGTTGAGTAACTCTGTTGAATGCTCAAATAACATATTATAACTTCAATAGTAGACACTTGTATGGCATGCATGCATGCATAACATACAAATTGATAGCTATGAGTGGAAATTCTTTAAGTTATCTGTTAGGTTCCTTTGGGGTTTTAATATATGCAAAGATACTTAAATTGATAGCTTATCATTGTAACTTTGTATTTTAGACATAACGGCACTTCACTTGTAGTGTTCATACCTTTGTGATAACTTTTTTGGGAGTTGGGGATTAGTGGAGGAAGGGAGCCTGTATAAAAGAGTTAAAGGGATTGTTGGTACTGCAGGGACCAACAATCCCTATAATTTTTTGATAATTCATTCTGATATGTGAACTTTTTTGTTCATGAAAAATCAGGTTAAGGGACTCCACCATCCTTAGGATCTTTGTAAATTCTCCATCAGGCTGTTTTGCCTTATATGCATGTTATCAATGTAGAATGAGATATTCTCGGATAATTAATCCAGTCGTCAAAATAGGCCCTATTACAAATATAAGGAGACTTTTTAAAATTGCCCATGTAACAATGATAACTTTACATCTATAAGGGTACTTGGGTTGAAATGTCTGCCTAACCTTGATAAACATATATCAAAAACATAAGGACACTATGATTGAAGTGCCCACTTAGCCTTGATAATGTTATATTAAACAGTTTTGCACAAAGTATCTAGCACTTGAAACTAAGAGTCCCCTTTATGGCACTCCAAATAAAAATTGTCATGCGACAATTTTTTCTAACGGCAGCAAAAAACTTGAAAGTGGAGTGTCTAGCCATGCATGTTGTGCCATGTCTCATTGTCTAGAAGTGTTGATACATCTAGCAAACTTAAAAATGGACTGTTCAAGTAGCATAGATCTTCATATTTTTATTTCAAATTTGACACTATATGAACAGTTAGGAGATAGTTTTGCAATCTGGAACTGAGTTATGATGAAGTAGTTAATCTTCCATGGAGCTGTCTCAACTCAGACTTCTGCTATTTAGCCAGTTCATATTTGATGGTTAGTCAGAGAAGGCTCTGAGTCATGATGTTGACGATAATACAACAATGAGTTTTGCATCCTTAGTGTCTAAGGCTTAAAAGCATCATTTCATACATGGTTTCTAATGAGCACCAATGAGTTTTTTAATAGTTTTGATGGTTTCTAAAAATTGGATTCTAGAAATTTACGCAGATTTTGTAAAACAGAACAATAAAAAAAGTCAGGAAGATAAACAAGACATCATTTTGAGCAAGGTTTGAGAACTCTGTTTGAGTTTTTGGTTGAGACAAATGAGCTTTGATTCTGTGGTTTGTCCTTAGTTGGTAAATGCAATTGAAGATTATATAACAAGGGGAAAAAAAAATCTCTGTTTAAATTTGCCAAAAAAAGAAATGAAAATAAGTCAGATGGTTATTCATATATCATATAAAATATGTACATTGGGTTCGAATCTTTGGATGTATTTTCTTCTAACATCACCTAAGATGATCAAAATATTATTATTTTTAATACATAACATTCAAAAGGGGGGCGGGGGTGGAATAACCAAGTAATCAATATATATATATATATTTTACTTGAAAATAAATTTTTTAATATTATACTTAACCATAATAATTTTTTACATTTACAAATTGACCCTATAATTTATAATTGCCCTCCTTTTTTTTTTGTTGGTGGGAGGGGGCAATTTTTATAAAGGGTTCAAAAATTGATAGGACTTTCAAGGAATTTTTGAAAATTGAGGGGGGCCAATTCCTCACCCTCACAAACATGTGGCTCTACCCCTGGGCAATACCATACCGGCATCAAATCGAGACTTGGTATGGGAGGCACACCCCTGTACCGAGTCTCATTGTGCTGAATTGACTCACATGCCGAACGTAGTAAGACTGTACCAGCGTGATATTAGTATACGATTTGGCACCAAGATGGCAGACCTGGATTGCAATGTTTCCGAATCCTCTCAAAGCCTATAAAATCTGTTATTTTTAATGAGATACCCTACATAGAAAGATATAAGTGATGATATAAAACTACTATAAATAGCACATATACATAAAGTTATTAAAGGCCCAAGGTATGCCAAGGCTTTAACGTCTCTTGGTTTGTAGGCACAAGGCATAGATCAAGGCAATATGTATGTATAGTAGTTATAATGTACATTGTTGCTAAAATTTTAGATTCAGAGCAATTTTAATTAAAGTTGAAATTTTAAAAAAGATCTGAATTAATTCATTCATAATTAACTTTTTCTTGTTTTGCATTATATCTTACCTTTGCCTCCTGGTTCATATTTTCTCACCTGTTAGTTGAGAAGTTAGCAAGAATGGGTCTTTTCCTACATATTGTCTCCACTCTTTTCTTAATTTTTGTTCTCAAAGTTAAGTAGTGTGAGGATTCCTTATTCTATAGAAGTCTAGCATGTTTAAAACCATTTAAGGAAGAAATTTAATTTGAGTTATTGTTCTCATTGTCCAACAATATTAGAATCTTTTGAGAACGGGATCTAATTGGTGTTCTTATTGCAAATATTTTAAATTTTAATGGAGTAATCTGCTTAGGGTATTTTTTTGGAATTTGAGAATTAGGAAATTGAGCCACTTTTATATAGTTTAAGGATATGCATGCACATTTAGACGGATTTTATAATTTGATATGTATGTATGTATGTATGAATGATATAAAAGCACAAATATTTATTTCATGTGAAGATTTTCACAATGCCTAAGTGCAGTGTTTTAAAATGCAGTGCATATTGCTTCATAGGCACATGCATATCAACCAAAAAGATAGTCAACTTGGCATTGCGTGGCTGTATATGTTGCTTGTTTAGCATCCGATGGCTGCATGCATGAGACCACCTAACATTCTATAGCCTCATATACAACTACTCTTATGTGGTGAAGTGTGCTCAATCTGATGGCATTGCTCTTTCTATCAATAAAAGAATAGGATTAATTCTACTTAGTCCCCCCTGAACTATGGGTGTATTTGCACTCCACCTCACCCCCCCCCCCCCAACAAAAAAAAAAAACTAAAATATTTGCAATTGACCCCCTAATTCTGATTTAATTTGCGCTTCACCACTGCTATTTATATGGCCATTAAAGTTAACAAAGAAGTCACGTGACCACTCTTTAGTGACCCTAGATAGGTTTTGATTAAATCAGCTTTATTTAAATTGGCATTTGTTGTTTTATGATTGTTTTGGCATATGTTGATCCACTCTTCAGTGATCACATAACCACTTTTCCATTAACTTTAACGGCTATTTAAACAATAGTGATGAAATGCAAATTAAATCACAATTAGGGGGACAATTGCAAATTTTTTTTTATCTTAGGAGGGGAAGTGCAAGTATACCATAGTTTAGGGGCGCTAAGCAGAATTTAATTTAATTTTATTTATTATATCTATTTTTAATAGTTAAAAAATAGTAACTGCATCACTGCATATGCGGTCCCTTGACTGTTTACATACCACAGTTGCTATTTAACATTATTGCTAAAGTTTCTTTATTCAGTTATGTTCTAATATTAATAACTCTAATACATCACAACATATCAAATCGAAACCAAGGATTCTCAACCTTGAGTTTATTTATGAATTTGTGTGGTCAAGTCATTTTATGATTAACTTTATTAAGTATATGCACTTAAGTACAGTCACTATAAATAGTGTGGATACAGGTATATGTTTTTATGTGTACATATGTATGTGTATATATGCATATATAGTGTATATGTGCAAATATATATACCCATTATGTGGATATGTGCATATATGCAAAGTACTTTTATGTGTCAATATAGATGTATGCAGATATTAACGATAGAATTTATTATGTCAAACATATTTGACAATAAAAAACACTAAAGCAAGCAGAACATGCACAAAATCCACATACTAACATAATAAGTAGTTTTGGTTATGTTCACAAGTAATAATACGAGCATACATGTCACAATTGATGCACACAGAATACACATTCACAAAAAAGATAGTCATTTTAGCCCATCATGACACAATTGCAGTTGTCTACCATGCCAGACAAGACAGTAGCCCATCATGACACAATTGTAGTTGTCTACCATGCCAGACAAGGCAGTCATGAAGATGCACCTTTTGAGGCACTCAAATGAGGCCCCTGTAAAGTGACCTTTCTGAGAGCATCAATGTGGCGAGGAACTAGAGATGAATGTTAAAGCACCTTGACATGTCTTGGACAGCTCTATAATCAAGAGTTAAAATGTTGGAATGGGTACATTACCAGAATGGACTGTATTGTACCAGAACATGGCATGTCTGTTGGTCTGCTGAAGCAGCAAAACTGAAGATGTAATATCATTTGTCAGTATGGTTTGGTACCGAGGGGCTTATTGGAACCGTTACCTTATGGAATGATACAATACTTAACTCCATTGCTGATCCATCCCAATTGGCTTCTAGGTAAAACTAGGGTTGCCAATTGATCTGAGAAGCTTAAACTCAGTTCAAGCTTGAATCAAGTTTGAACCTGGTTCAAAAGCTCAGATTAATTATGATCCAAGCCTGAAATGAACCTGGCTTGATCAGATTGGCTTGATAAGGCTTGCAAATATAATATAATATAATATATGGTACATTGTGTGTATATAAATGTATGCAAACTTTTTTATTCATTTGAAAATTTTATTCATATGAAAATTTTATTTGATGGCTTAGTTACAAATTTATTAACTTTTGTGGTGCGACAATGTATTCCAGAGTATATTTAATAATTCTTTAGATCTATTGTTTGTGATTAAATTTTATTAATCTTGTAAGCTTTATTGTTGGAGTCAGTTACATGTGAATTGAGCTAGAGAAAGCTTCAATTCATCTTTGAACCATGATTGATTCTAAGCTTGTTGTAATTTCAGCTCAATTAGCGCTATCAAGCTGATCAGTTCAGCTTGTATCCAGCTCGAATTGAAAATATACTCAGATTAGTCTTGATAAGTAATAAACAAATCAAGCTTCATTCAAAAATTTAGGCTTGAAAATAATTTCAAGACTGATTTGATTAGACTAGGCTCAATCAAGTTTGACTCAACTCCAGCCCTATGTAAAGCTGAAAGGTTTTGGTTTTAATTTCAAGTTCTGGGCAAAACTTCAAACCATAAAACTTAAGTTATGCTGGTGAGGACATTTGACTGCATTGTTATGTTCAATTTTATGCTGAAATGATCTCAATAATGTAATTTTCTATTTAAATTGGAAAAATGCTAATCATCTAAACATGTCTGATGTTATATTAGTGTATGATGTACATTCTTTAGCTTGGTTGACAATCTAGCTGATGGCTATCTGAATATCAATGCTGGAGGGTAGTCAAACCAGGCAACAAATTTATTCTGTAATCTTCTCTTAAACCTAATATCAAAAGGATTTTCTTCTCTTGCAAATCTTTTGTTTTATTTTGACAAGATGGTTAGATCGCAAAAAAAAGAAAGAAAAAAAGAAAATTTACAGGATGATAAAGTGGAGGGTTGATGTTAGATTGGCAAACAGCATGTAAAGCTCAATAAGAATACAGGAGAGGCATGGAATTGTTCCTTGAAAGAACATTGAAGGAAGGGTTGAATAGAAATGCTTGGTGAATGAGGATCCTTAAAGGCAATGCCAAATAGCTAGGACAAGGTGTGATGGTTTAGTTACTTGTATCTTTAACGGTAATGACATATCTAACACCTTTCCCCAAAAAAAGAAAAAAAAAATCATAGGTCTTTTTCATTCAAAAGTATGAAACCAACCTTTGTTTCGGTTTGGGTTTCTGCCAAAACTTTGAGCCATGCTTTTTGTCAGTATACTTGTAATAATATTAATATTTAGTGATCTCTGCTGCTCTAATTTTTTTTGACTAGAGTGCATTCTTGATTTTGGCTGAGATGGGGAGTCATTATACTTTTTTTTTTTTTTTTTTTAAAGTTGTTACCAAGATGTTGCATAACCAGGTCATGATGCTATATTATCATTCCATGGTGCAGCTGCCCTTTTCTGAAAGGTGGAAGTTACTAGAGGAGGAAATAATTCGGCCTAGGAATAATGAGAGAAAACAGTTCGAGTGTGAAGGCAAATGTAATCCAATTTACAGATATGACCTGGAACCATTTAGTGTAAGTAAGATAACATGGTGAAACTGTTTTGTATTTTCTTTCAGTATTCATATGTAACTTCATTTCTTTTTTATTTATGTTGTTTATTATTATTTTTTAAATAAATCAGGTTAGGAGGAAGGATTTTTGGTTGTTATCTACTGTTGTTAAGCTTCTGAAGGAGTTCATTCCCAAGCTTTCTCATGCAGCTGATGGCCTTATATTTCAGGTATTTGATCATGAAAGGTTTTGGAATTTTTCTGTCCATGAAGAAATCAAATCTTGATGTCCAAGTACTTTGCTTTCACTAGTACATTTTAATTGGCCCACATTTGGTGCAGCCTAATGTCATGAAGACACCAGCTAGAGTTGTCAAGGTCGTTCTTGAAAGCTTAGTATCTTCTATGAAAATTTTTGGTTGCTGTCCTGAAAATCTGGCCATGGAAATAATGACTTTTGATGAAAAACAAATACTTCAAACAGTGTAGGAATTTGGAAGCCAGAAAAGGAACCAGGAGGCAATGATCTGACACCGCTATGTGGTAAAAAGAATACAGTGTGCATGTATCTAGAAATTCACCAGGCAATAGCAAAATTGATACTGACAGAATTAGGCAGGTCCAACAGAGGAATGTGGATGCATAAGAAAGCTTGTAAAACAACTGATATAAATATGAGCAATAATCAAACATTCAGTGAAACATTGTAAAGTTATCAAGCAAGTAAATTGATTTTAAGCTAGTACATTGCCCAGGATAAAAAATAAATTGGAATTAATGATAGGAGTTGGGCAGAGGAACAGGTGTATCCAGAGGAAGAAAACAGCCCTTTTCTTGATTCATTTTTTTGGATAACCAATTTCTTCATTCAACTTTTTAAAAGTGGCGGCCTCTTGTAATAGAAGAGGAGAAGAGAGACGTGATATGGGGCATACATAACCTGAACTGAAACGTCAGATAAGCTTATTCCTTCCATCTTTTCTTTTTGATTGGCCCTTTTCCTAGGTACCGCTGGTGCATCAGTCTGTTTGTCCATTTCCAAAACCTATGAATCTCATGCAAAGAGTCAAGAAACCTACTATTTTTTGTCTTTTGGTGCCACAATCGTGGCCACTTTTAGGTAGTCCTTTTGGAATCTACCTTTTTTTTTTAATTAATTGTGGTTTTATTACTCTCATGTACTTGTACCCATATTTTGGTGCCTCGCCTTGTATATGTCCCCTCTCTTATTTATTGTCTCTAGAATAGAATTGCTTCCACACTTTCATATAACCATCTCATCATTTTAGAATCTCACCAGTTTGGTAAAATTGTTTAGCTACTACAACTCTTTAAAAGCTTGCACCCTTCTCTTTTTGTGTTACCTTGTCATCAGTTTGAAGAAAACCCTATGAGGCTCTGATAGCCCAAACTAGCAGAATCGAAAGGTATAATTGAAAAAATTGCATTTAGCAAGGCCAACCATATTCCTGATCACATTTTTGCAAAAAAATACCATAATGCATTGCTTATGTTGCAAAAATTCAATTTTTGAGTGGGACCAGCTTGCTTTGTGAGCTGGCAAGTCTTGAATGTCAGGCAAGGTTGAATAGGCATGATCTTTCAATAGCTGAGTATGGTCAGTAACTTCTGTCACAATTTGTTTATGTAAAACAATGGTGCCTTTGTTTGAAATGATTTATTGCAGGTTTAGGAAGACTCTGCAACATCATCAAGTTTGTTTTGTCCTGAAGGTTTTTTTTTTTTTTTTGGGCACAGTCCTTAAAGATTTTTAAGATAATCTGGTTGAGCTGAGTGTAATATCCTGGTTGTTTGCAAGTTATGAATAAAATATTGGGCTCAAGAATAAGCATAAAAATGTATAATTGTTCTAAATCTTATGTAGGTGTTTATATTGTGTATCAGAGCACTAATGCAACATTTAGTTGACCAAGTGGAATTTTGTCTTTCATAACAGCCTAATGGAAAATGTGTAAGATTTTAGTCACAATGTCTTAGGGAGAGTGCTCATTTCCTTGCAAATTATTATTCAATATCATTTTGTTTCATCATGATTGTGGTCCTTTTCTTGAGCGATCAATGTGATGCATCTTTCACACTTGCTATGTATATTTTGAAAGCTCTTCCTGTAATCTCTAAGAAGCTTGACGCTTTTATTTTTGTTGGAGAAACTTCTATAATTACTATTGTGCTAAACACATGATGTAATTAATGACTTTTGGTAGTTATTTACTTTTTCTTGCCCCCCTAGGGTTGGGACGATCCTTATGTACCTCGTACCCATGAAGGTCTTCTGAAGTGGAAGTATCCTGAGATGAACTCGGTTGACTTTCTATTTGAGGTTTGTTCATGGCTTCATCTATAAAATAATTAAAATATTGTCACAATGCACAAAGCTCGTGCCACTAGGAGGTTTGCGGAGGGTCAAACACAGCCCTACCCTTGTTTGTAGAGAGGCTGTTACCATGTTTTGCGCTGATGGTCACTATGTAGCAGCTTTATTGTTGCGTCAAAGCCCACCCACTATGTATAAAATAATGGATACTATGATTTCTTTGGTTTAAATTTTAAATTAATGCATGATGTTGTATGCATTTAAAATTGTAAATTCTTGTTTGTTTTTAGGTATTAGAGAACTTGATTTATTTGTTTTGTGCTTGCAGGTGGGGAGTGAGAATCGGGAGTTAATTTTTCTTTTCGAGAGGGGAAAAAAGAAACTCATGGATGGTGTGCGGGTTATATTTAGAGGTGGGTAATTATTTTCACCCTTTTTCTCTTGTACAACATTTTCTATGATGTTCACCATTATCCGTTCCATCCTCTCCCATCTCCTGTTGCTTAATGTTATTTTGGTTTTTAACCTATGTTGTTGGTATAACTGATATATTGTTTGATGTTGTTTTGTATTGAATCCATGGTTCTGATTGATTAATATAATGCATAATTCTATATCTTGTTCAAGAATTAGTAGTGAACAAATCTAGGCTTGCCCAATTCATTCCTATTCGCCATCATATTTGGAGCATATATTGTAGATGATGGATGGCATTGGGCCCCCCGCCCCCCCCAACACACACACACCCCCCCCAATACTGGAAGTAAATATTGATCCTCAAAGAGTGAGTTAATTTGAATAGATATATTTATGTGAAAAATACTGCAAGTGAAAATTTAAATTACTAATTCTTTGGATCTCATATTGTAGATGTTGATATCAATTTGAGCTCCATGTTGCAAACTTCTAAATCTTCTTTGGGGGCATTTGGTATTGGGTCACCATTTAAGTTCACCTATTATATGGATGAAGGTGATGGGATCACCTTGATGATCTTGGATTACTTCAGTTCTAGAATCAGTGTCCAACGTAGTGGTGCCGTATCCATCTATCAAGTTAATTATCCAAGATCAGACCCAAGTAGTGATCTTGACTTGAGATTTAGGAATCAAAATGCCCTTTATCCATGCCTGATATTATTTTCATCTTAATATAATATAATTTAATATTATATGATTATATTATAATATAATATGATATTTAATATAATATAGTATAATAATTATACTATAATGTTATAGTCACGTTAGAATTTAATTATAGTATAATGTTATAATGTTCTATCATAATATAATATAATATAAATAATATTATAATTTAATCTAAACATTATAATAATAAATAATATGAAATAATGATAAACAATCATAGTGCTTGCATCATTTTTTAAGGTAAAGAGAAGTTAACTAATTAGGGATAATTTTGTTATTTCGTGGTCGGTGATCTAAGATTCTCATAGTATGCTAAACATGATGATCATAGATCACTGATCACTAGGGATCTTTAATCACCGATATATGTTATACCAATCACGGTGATCTTAGATCATCGGAGATTAGATAGGATTGCCAGTGATTTAAGATCATTGTAGTGATCCTATTTAGTTTACCAAATGCCTCTCTTAAGGTTGTTTTTAATTGTTTTGTATTGGTGACCATAAGAAGAGCAAGAATTTATGGCATTTTTCTGTCTTATCATAGAAAAATTGGGAAACCTAATTCTATGCTATCATGGAAAAATTGAAAGCAACCTCATATTTTTCCCATGGATTTTATTCATGGTTTGAGGTGGCAATATTTTATTTCTAGTTTTTGAAAATCTTTGTTTGGATACCAGAGAGGGAAAGGTTAAGTTTAGGTACAGGCTATGTAGGCATAATCATCTTTAAATCTTAGCAACCCATTTTCTTGTTTTAGTTTACCTTGATCTTGCTGCATCCAGATGGGTTCTTGAAGTGAATCTGCTACTTCAGAACCTTACAGAAGTAACGTACTTATATTATTTAGGCTATGGGTCTATCCACTGCTGATTGACCTTTGGATATGAGATTCATGTTGTTGATATTTTCATCTTGTTTAACACTCATAATCATTGACGAATTGCATGAGTTTAGGGATTATGATTTCTTTAAATTCTCTTTGTTTGAAGCCATATCATTGTGCAGGCCAAGAGGATGTCTCATCCCTTTCAGGAAAGATAATTGAGTGCTCCTGGTATCCCGACGAAGGGTGTTGGGCATGCATGCGGATCAGAGCTGATAAAGCAACACCAAATGATATTAGCACTTATCGGAAGGTACTCACTCTGGTCTTGCTTTGCCACATGACCGTGAAGTATGTAGCAGGCTTTTCCAATACTTTAGCCTTCTTCACAGGTGATGAGGAGCATTAATGACAACATCACAGAAGAAGTGCTTCTAGATGAGATTGCAGAGATTGTTCGCCTCCCAATGTATGCAGATAGAATATTACGAGCGCAGCAGCTTCAGCATCGGCGAAGGTGAGAACAATTCTATGTTGATTTAGTTCCCTCAGGGGCACTACGGCCCTATGGTATCATCACCGGATCCTTGCTGGTGTCTTGCTTCCCAATAGCTTCACATGTAATTACTAGTGGTTGGTAGTGGTCTGGGACTGTTGGACGGTGCTAATTGTTGCTGTCCGGTCCAATCTTGTACAAGCCTCTGCCCTGTATAAATTTTTAGGCTTCTTGTAAATCAGTTTCTTATATTTTTTATTCGTGGGTTGTCAAGAACATAGAAGAACTTCAACAGGATATGAAGGGGAGATGACAGAGAATGGATTCTCAGTGCTGTGCTTGTCAAACCTTAGCGCTCCTTAACCATTTGTTGTTGATATGTGCTGAAATAATTGATAGTAGAGGTTTGTATCAGATTCTTGTCTATGTTTCTCTCCCATCCATTGGTGCCATGGACATAGCATATGGATACCAGAACCGAGTATTTTGAGAGTTGGCATTCTGTTTATCATGCATTGATCTCCAAGTGATTTACGCGTTGCAAGTTACATCATAAAGAGGCTGCGAAATGAATGAGCTGTCATCTGCTTAATAATACTCAAATGTAATCAGTGCTGGTTATAATATTTGTATGGAAGATGGCTAAGGTGGTTTTAATTTATAATTTAAATCAATATTAAATTATAAAATTCTATGATCAACCCACACAACGTGAAGTGATGGATATAACAACTCAAGGGATATGTGGCAAGGAAAGTGATGGATATAGCAACCCAAGTTAATTTCAGAGGGAAAGTAATGCATTTAACCAAGTTTCAAAGGGCTTGAAGGAGGGCTTTCCTTTCAAAAGAATAAAATAAATATAAAATTATATTACATAAAATAAATTCTAAACTTTTTTTTAAGAAAAAATAAATAAATAGGAAAATATATTACATAAAAATAGGTTGTTCCCTCTTTTTTTTTTTATTTTTTCCCAACAATGAGATATACAACAGATATGAAAAATAATAAAATTATAAGAAATGTAATATATAAAAATATAATATTATATGGTATGTATTTTAATTTGATCTAGAGTTTGGTTTGAGTTTTCATAATATAGAACCCAAATTGAAACTGTAAATTGTATTATTTAAAATTTATATTTTAATTAAAATTTTGATGACCAATGCATACTAAATAGTGCTTGTATGAGACTTATTTACATCCTTGAATTAAAGTATTAGATGTCACAACTAAAGGGATTAGTGGCAAGTTGGTGACATTCCCACGCTTTGGCTGTAGAAAGGAGAGACGCTGGATGGTTGGCATTTGTTGTTGATTTGAGATAATTAGAGAACGCTTAAATTTGAATGGTTTTAAGATCAACCTGAGCTTGGCTCAAAGGAATGAGAATTATGTGCACCCCTAATTTGAAGTGATAGAAGCGGCAGCTCAAGGGGTTTGCGATAAATTGGTGATGCTAATAAACTTTCGTTAAGGAGCGGAGTTGCCGCATAGTTCCCATTCTATGGGGCAAATAATGGATGGTTGGATTCATATTTCGTTACATTCGAATGTAACTAAGTTTGAATTCAATCTTCTTTATCTTTAAATCCATATGGCTTACAGATTTCAAAGATAAAAAAAAAAAAAAAAGATGGATGGCTTTGAAATTTATGTAGATTTAAGGATGGAGAAAATGATCGAATTTTAAACTTAACTATATTCTCTATCTCATATTAAATATAATATATATATATATGTACGTATGTATATGTATGTATGCATATGTACATACTTACATATATGTATGTATGTGTGTATGTATTAATTTGATTTACTGTTTGATTTGAGTACCCACAATATAGAACCAAATTCAAATTGTAATTTGAATTATTTACAATTTATAATTTTTATTGAAAGTTTTTAAGGTCAATAATTTAAATTTAAGAAAGAAAAATAAATATAAAAATTTATTATATAAAAAATAGGTTAGGTTCATTTTTCAAAGAATTGACATTTAAAAAAGTTAGTCACAAACTTAATATATATGTATATATATATATATATATCATTAATTTGATCTACAGTTTAGTTTTGAGTTTCCATGGTATAACACCTAAATTCAAACTGTAAATTGAATTATTTAGAATTTGTAATTTCAATTGAAAATTTTTAAAATCAAGGGAATGAATTTGAACCGAATGAAAATTATGCACACCTCTACTTTGAGCTGATAAATATGACAACTTCAAGAATATGTAGTAAGTTGATGATGCTCGTAAACTTTTGCTATAGAGCAGTGAGTCACCGCATGGTAGGCATTTCATGGGGCAAAGTGTGGTTTTTGATCTGAGCCATTTTAGATTTTGACAATATAAATTAAAATATTTTTTAAATTGAAGAAAGAAAAATATAAAATATTATTATATAAAAATAGGTTATGATTGTTTCTCAAAGAATCGAGGTATGGAAAAGGTTAGTAAAAAAAATATAAAGTATATAAAATACAAGTTCTAATTTATTTTACGATGATTTGAGTTCCCAAAGCATAAAATCCAAATTCAAATTATAAATTGTATTATTCAAATTTTATAATTTCAACCGAAGGTTTTTAAGTTTAGTCCGAAGTAATCTAAATCAATTCAGTCTGAACTCATCTAAATCAAAAAAGAATTTTGCACACCCTAATTTGAAGGATTCTGATTATTTGTTCGAAAAAATAAAAATTATATAATATATTAAATATATTATCTTAATTTGATTTATGGTTTGATTTGAGCTCCCATACATATAACTCAAATGCAAACCATAAATTAAATTATTAAAATTTATAATTTACATAGAAAGTTTTTAAGATCAATCTAAACTAAGCTGAACCAAATGAGAATTATGTACACCCCTAATGTGAAGGGTATATGGACTGGTGATGATACTGTCAAGCTTTTAGAAAGTTGTTACATGGTGGGCATTTGATGGGGGTAAAATATGGTTATGGTTTTTGATCCATGCCATTTTAGATTTTGATGAAATAAATTAAAATATCCTTTTAAATTTAAAAAAGAAAATAAATTTAAAATTTTATTACATAAAAAAGATTTTTTTCATTTTTGAAAGAATTGAGATATAGAAAAGGTTAGTGAAAAAATAAAAAATTATAAAATATATTAAATATATATATTTTAATTTGATTTATGATTTGGTTTGATCTTCCAAAATAAATATAAATATTTATTATATAAAAATGGGTCAAGTCCTTTTTTGTCAAAGAATTGAAATATAAAAAAGTTTGTTAAAAAATAAAATATTATAAAATATTATGTGTTTATATATATATATATGATTTATGATTTGGTTTAAGTTCTCATGATATAATTCCAAAATTCAAATAGTAAGTTGAAATACTTGTAATTAATAATTTAAAATAAAAATTTTAAGCATAAATTAGCCTAAATTTTAATAATAAAATAATAAATATAAAATAATATAATTTTAAAATCATCTATTCAACAAATGATTTTAACTTGTTTCAACAAAAAAAAAAAAAAAAAAAAACTGAAATGCTGTGTTGAGATTCCACATGGCTTTCCAACATTATTCTTAGAAATTATTTCACTTCAATACCATTTCAGAAATTGATTTTTTAAAAAATATCATAATTATGATTTTAAAAGAAATTTGTTAGCAATTTTTTAGCCTCACCGACTGCCGGCTTTAGGTATCAAACGGCCCCATCCACCGTGGTTGCTGTCTTCGCCTCCCTAGCCCCCTCTCCCTCTTCTCCCGTCGACACGCGCGGCCGGCCGCGCCTCTCCTTCCGTCTCGACACCCGTGGCCGGTGGCCGCGCCTCTCCTTCTGCTTGATTCAGGGTAGGTTTATATTATTATTGATCTTCTTTGTTTATTTTGCTTGATTTAAGGTTTCAGTTTTTTCCTTGATTTAGGTTTCGTGGGTTTACAATTTCGTTATTTTCTTTGTTTTTTTCGCCTAATTTCTCATCTGATTTTGGTTTTTTGTTTGTAGATTTTTTTCTTTCCTTCCTGTCATGATGCCTTGCCAGATTTTTCTAATTTTCTGAAATTGTCTACAATTTTCACAATGCTCCAGTCCATCGCTACTTTGTTTTTCATGGAACTGTTTTCAGTTGAACTCATCCGTGACTTCTTCTGGTCCCCTGCTGTAACGTTGTTCAATCCCATACTCTGATTCCATGTCCTGTCGTTTAAAGATTGTCGTTTAAAGATGGGCTGGGGTTGGAGTGACAACTAACAAATCCTCCTATTATAAGGCCGAATAGAATTTGGAAATAAATCTGCCTTCAGACATAAATTTCAAATCAGAAGTGCCTATGTTGTGGGTAAGTAACAGCATTCATGATCCTGGTTCATGGCAGAGTTCGGATTGGATTTTGGTTTGTATGCTCCTCCACAATTTATTTGAACACATTCACCTTTTTTTCTATAATGAAATCTTGACGTGAACATTGCCCTTGAGAATTAGATATTTCATTTGAACTTTATAGAGTTCTGCTATATTTTGTTTGTTGTGTTTGTAGCGTAGAAGAAATTATGTGTTCTATTTAGTCATTCTTTGTTGTTCAAATTGGCTGAAGAATATGTTTGCGGCATGTATACATACCTCAACCGAACCCGACCCAACCCAAAGGACCCACTGGGCATTATTACGTTTTCCTAAAGTATTGTTACATTTTTTTTCCTAAAGTTCAATGCAACTCACAAGTCCATGATGGTATTAAATCTGCATTTCTAATTTATCTATCCTACTATCACTATTTTTGCAATAGAGAAGGAAGATGAGGGGAGCTTTGTTATGCTTGTGGATTTGCTTTTTGGCTAGCGCAGCAACAAATGAAGCGCTGGAAAGCCGATGCCCTTCAACAACTCAAGGGGATGCTCTCAATCAACTATACTTCGACGCATTTAAGTTGAAGAGAGTAGTAACCTTGAGTGATGATTCTTTTGCCACCACCCTTGTTGCCGATTTATCATCAAAAACTTATTCGCAACAAGAGTTGAAGGAAAGTGACAAGATTTCCAAGTTGCCTGGCCAGCCTGAAGGTGTAGATTTTAATCAGTATGGAGGGTATGTCACAGTTGACGTGGAAGCTGGAAGAGCTCTCTTTTACTACTTCGTCGAAGCTGCCTTGGCTGACCCAACTTCTAAACCACTGGTTCTCTGGCTCAATGGAGGTAAATAACTAAAAGATCAATTGTATCATTTATAAACAATCTTATATCATAGGAATCTCTAATTATCATCTTTTTTTTTTTTTTTTTTTTTTGTTATTAGGGCCGGGTTGCTCCTCTCTTGGAAATGGAGCTATGGAGGAGATAGGACCCTTCCGCGTCATGAGCGATGGCAAAACGCTATTTAGAAATCCATATGCATGGAATAAAGGTCTCATTAAGAGTTTAGATTCAATTTTGTTTACTTTTCCTATCTTTTCTAAAGTCATTCGTATAGTTTATATTTTTTTTGTATTCTATGATGTTATTAATTATTTTTTCTAAGAATCATACACGTGATTAATCAAATGATTGATTTGAATTTGATCATATTTTGGGTGCTTTTAGTGGCTAATGTGCTGTTCTTGGAGAGCCCAGCTGGTGTTGGCTTCTCTTACTCCAACACTACCTCAGACTACTACAATAGCGGGGACAGCAAAACGGCCGAAGATGCCTATGTATTCCTGGTGAACTGGATGGACAGATTCCCAGAATTCAAAGGCAGAGATTTTTTTATAGTTGGGGAGAGCTATGGTGGCCACTATGTGCCTCAGCTTGCCCATAGTATTCTCCAACATAATAATACCAACATCAATCTTAGAGGCATCATGGTATCTAATTAACTTTAGCTCTAGCTTCTTTTAGTAACTTTATATGATGTTTCATCTTTTTCTAATCTTATTGGCTTTATTGAAATTGATATTGGTTAATGCTAGATTGGCAATGGGGTGATCAATGATGAAACGGACAACAAAGGGATGTTTGACTATTGGTGGACACATGCGTTGATCTCAGATGAGACCATTGATACAATCCACAAGCACTGCAATTTCTCCCCTAATGCCACTATTCAGGATATGCAGTGCCTCAGAGCATTGAGAGCTTGCACCCAAGTCCTTGAGAAGATAGACGTACTTGGTATTTATGAGCCTTTATGTTTCTCAACCAATGTCACGTCTTTGCCAAAGATATATTCGGTTCGTTATCTTTTCTTATTATCTATTGCTTCTTTAATTTAGCATTATGCTTTCTAAAGGGACTTTGCGTGTGTTTCAGATTGAAAATTTTGACCCATGCTCCAGTATGTACGTGAAAGCTTATCTCAATACCGCTGGAGTACAAGAAGCTCTTCATGCCAACATCACAAAACTCAACTACACTTGGACTAGGTGCAGGTGTGCCCCTTTGTCTCATATTATAATAGCCTCATAGATTAATTGGATGCCTAAAATTGCTATTGCAAGTCAAAGTAATGAATCATTAGATGATAGGTTGTGTAATTGTCATGTCATACTAAGTGAGGCAAATCAGACCATGCTAATCATGGGATCTTTGGATCAAGTCAATGTTGCTCAATAGCTCATGTTGCATATAGCTTTTTGATTAAGGAGAGACAAACCAATAGCCACCATAAATCATGGTTCCTCAAGTTATGTTCTAATATGATCACTACGGCATCCATTGCATTAGCTCCTCAAGTAACGCAGTGTGCATTTTCTTTATCCAATATCCGACTTCACAATTCATAAGAGAGATAAAGAAATTTGACAAACAGCATGTGTATCTAGATAGAGATCCCTTTGCTCCACATGAGGTCACATTTGGATAGCCACCCAAAATGTGTTTAAGGATCGCAACAAAGTGAGTTTTTCATTTTAAGTCACAATTTCAAGCTAATTTTGAACTTTCTTGAGATAATAAAAATTTCTTATGAGTTTATTTTGTTTTTTGTGGAGGCAACATTTAATACTTGTTAAAAGTTTCATATAAGTTTTCAATCATCACCCAAGTGATCATATATGTGGCATTGCAAACATGAGAGTGAAAGTCATTCTTAATATTTTGAATACCCTTTCAAATTTTAGCTTTAGATTAAATATTTGTTAAATATTTCTTTTAATCCAACAATGTTACAATGCAGCCAACTGTTAACATGGATAGAGAGCCCTTCAACAGTCTTACCACTTATCAAGGAGTGCATGGCTAACCATATACCGGTTTGGATATATAGGTAATACTGATAAATTAGTTTTTTACAGAGTTGTGTTTTAATATTTCATATATATTTCTAAATTAATACTAATTACATATCAGCACAAATGGGTAATAAGTCTCTTTTTAATATTAAATGTAGTGGAGATGTTGATGGACGGGTTCCTGTCACCTCATCAAGATATTCTATCAATCAGCTAAATCTTTCTGTGAAGGCTCGGTGGCAACCATGGTTTGTTAATAATGAGGTAAATTATTCATGTAACATTTTGATTAATGAAATCAATAATTTTACTTAATAAACCTTTTCAATATACACACATAAAAATATTAAACAAAGGAGCAAAAGAATTAGCTAAGGTAATGTTCAATATGTAATGTTATAATATAATTCTTTTTGTAAAATTTAAATAATGATATTTGTTATATGCATAAAATGCACATCACACAATATTTTAATAGATAATAATATCGTTAGGTAGTAGGATCTTGTAAGAGTCTTCTTCAAAATGTAACTTAATTTGCTTTACTATTTTGAAAAATAGACCGATACCTTTTTAATCTCTTTTAGTAGCAGTTTAGGATCAATTAACTAATTTTCTTCTTGCCCTAATGAAGTTATGAGAAAGCTAAATTATCCTTTAAAATTTTTTGCTTGAAAAATTTGAGATGCTTTTTGGCTATTTTATTGGTTATTTTAAAATTTTAGGATGATAATCTTATTCCTAGAATATGAACAAAAAATTTATTCATCAAAGAAACGAATTTATGTGGCGACGAAGAGGCCAATGTCTACAAATTTTATTAGGTAAAATAATATAATATCTTATGGAAATACATTGATCCATCATACTATATAAGAGGTTTCTTAAGCAATAGCATATCATTGTCACTTTTTTTCCTTTGCCATAATTTTTCTTTCCACCTTAATTGTAATGATTTTGGTTATATTAATCCGTATTTATCAGACATAATTAAAGAGTCATTAATGAATTTTGGGGCCATTTTTCTCAACTATCTTTTCCTCAAAAAATATCTTATAACGTAATTAATTAATACGATTTCATACAAATATCAATGAAAATTGTGAAATTCTTTCATCATCTAGCTACTATTTAAAGAATATATGAGTACACCAAGAGTTCTCATGGAATTCGATGATCTTTTAATAATAAAACATTTCTTAAACTACTATAAGAACTTCTCTCACTTCTCCTTTCTTTAATATTATGGACAGGTTGGTGGATATAGTGCTATTTATGATGATAACCTAACATTTGCCACTGTTAGAGGAGCAGGACATGCGGTTCCAAGCTATCGAGGACTTCAAGCACTTGTACTTGTCAATTGTTTCCTTAAGGAAGAGCCACTTCCTTTTAAAAATAATTTTAATTTATACATTACTTAAAAAATGTAAGTTAAAAGGTTGCTAAGAGGCTCATTGTGCCAATTTCCTCTTAGCTTGTGTAAATGTAAGTTAAGATGTTACTAAAAGCTAAACATTTTTGTTGGAAATCAAGGATTCCATGAGTTGCTATGAGGTACTTTGCATTATTGATGGGCAATTTCCTTGTTTTCAACATCAGATATTTGGTTAGATGACATAGGAGTATGTAAATGAGATATTGAAAATGATAGAACTCGCTCCTATGAGACAGTAAGTCCACTATCCTGGAGGAATGCTGAATCAATGAGTTTATCTTCGGCATTATTGACCAAATGAGGATGGGTGGAATCTTGGAATTTGTCATAATCTAGTGATGTTTTGTCCTTTGTGTGGTTACTTCCTCTAATATTTCAATGGATTGCCATGCTTTGCATGTTCTCCAACTATGATACACTAGTCATCTGGATTGATCCTCTGGTGTATGCCTGGTGAGACATCTTTTTCTGATAAGAGAGTCCTTTTATTTCTCATGTTTTTTTGTAAACTTTTGCAGGCGTTAAGATGTATTTCACTGACTTGCATTGCTTATTGCTTTCTCGATTTCTTTGCATATTGTATTGATTTGAATTCTTAGATAAACATGACAGTGCAAATCCTACCATTACTATTGTATTGATTTGAATTGCTTTTTCTTGTCCTTTTTCATGCTGTAGTAGCATTCATTTTATATAAACAATTTTCTTGTTAAGCTTGCTTTGATGATGGAATAAGATTGTGCCACCTTTTCTTCAATTATTCTATGATGCTTTATCTTATTCTTTAATTTGTTATATTTTCAATCAGAAGGATTAAATCCATCAGGATCACCATATAGCGAATAGGAGCATAACTTCTTGAGTCAGCAAGATCTGAAGAGTTTTTAATTTGTATTTCTTTTGTATATTATTAAGAGCTAATATTCAGAATGTTTAGTGGTCCATCTTAATGAACTCAAATGAATTTTTAATTAAAGACTAGCTAGGAAGAAATTTATTTTTCAATAATGTAACAATGATGGTTGCATAACCCTTGATGCGATAGAATGAGGAATAAGGGTAGACAAAGCCAATTATAATCAGACTCAATAATACTTGTTGGTTGTAGTGTGATTTATGCATTTTCAAAAGCATATTTAGAAAGGGAACATATGGATCATTTCATTGTATACTGCTTACTTAACGTGTACTACTGTAAATGATACTTTTACTGATGTAGCAAAACTAAAACTTAATTTGTAATTGAAGCAAACTATAAAGCTGAAATTTAATCTACTGGATTTCTTGTGACATGATGTAGTCATGCAGAACCATTCTATGTTGGTCAGATTGAACTTCATGGAGGTCATGTCCCTTCGAAAACATTGTGACCTTTTAGCTTAAAGCTTAAAGTGGCTGTTCTGGTGTTGAGTCCTGGGAATTGAATTGTAACTGTATGTGGTGTGTGGAAGATACAGGAGTACGACAACAAGCTAGTTCGACCCATATAATTAGCTGGCACTGCAAGAGTTTCATGCAAACAATTTCAGCAAAAACAAACCAGTGTCAGATGTAGAACAATGCAGAAAATGTGTCAATGGTAGCAAAATCAGTAGCCGATGAGAACCATTACTGTTTCAAGTATTTGATACCCTGCACCAAAATTAAATAGCCGAAATTTGAGCTACAAGGGCTGAGTTATATAAGTGACGAGCCTGATGATGGCGATGTAAGACAGTTGTTGCCTAAAAGATTTCACAAGGGAAGTACTCAAACGTTCTTTAAAAAATTGCTAATCTTGTGTCATAATCTGAAAATGATAGCCTTCAATGCTCATATTCCAGGATTTCCTAAAGACTTCAGCATGAATTGTCCATTCAAATTTTGAAGATTTGTCCATTCAAAATGATAGCCTTCGATGCTCAGGGTTTATTTTATTTATTATATCTATTTTTAATAGTTAAAACTTAGTAACCACATCATTGCATATGCAGTCCCTTGACCGCTTACATACCACAGTTGCTAGTTAACATTATTGCTAAACATTCTTTATTCAATTATGTTCTAATATTAATAACTCTAATACATCACAACATATCAAATCGAAACCAATGAGAGACATGGAATTGCTCCTTGAAAGAACATTGAAGGAAGGGTTGAATAGAAATGCTTGGCGAATGAGGATCCTTAAAGCCAATGCCAAATAGCTACGACAAGGTGTGATGGTTTAGTTACTTGTATCTTTAACGGTAATGACATATCCAACACCTTTCCCCAAAAAAAAAAAATAAAAATCATAGGTCTTTTTCATTCAAAAGTATGAAACCAACCTCTGTTTCGGTTTGGGTTTCTGCTGAAACTTTGAGCCATGGTTTTTGTCAGTATACTTGTAATAATATTAATATTTAGTGATCTCTGCTGCTCTAATTTTTTTTGACTGGAGTGCATTCTTGATTTTGGCTGAGATGAAGAGTCATTATACTTTTTTCTTTTTTAAAAAAAAAGCTGTTACCAAGATGCTGCATAACGAGGTCATGATGCTATATTATCATTTCATGGTGCAGTTGCCCTTTTTTGAAGAAAATATATTGTGGCATGGCTGATATGGACTAGTGCGATACAATACTTTCAATCCATGGTCCGATACTTGTGAAGAATTTTAGAAGAGTATATGGTGACCAAGGAAAAGTTGTATTAAATTAGTGGTGTATATTGACATCAAACAAGAACCAGAAGTAGGATCCAAATAACAATCTATGCTCCTGCAAACTGATGCTTTTATGTCACGTAATCAATGTCATGTTGGCAATTGCTACTTTTAAGTTGAGTGATAGGAAGAGTGCAGGGGAAACAATTCTTAGTTCATGGAGTTGCAGCTAACTAGTGACTGTGTTTTCTGCCACCTACTCATGATTTTTTGAGTGCCCTAGGATCGACTTTTTTTTTTTTTTTTTTTTTTGCTTCCTGAACCATCCCGTGTGAGAGAGATTTGACAGAATGCTCTTTATTCTATGATCATGCACAGGTTTCATTGCCTGTACTATCCATGGCACTTAATTCTTCTAAAACAAAGCATGAAACTTGATTTGAAATTTGTTTGATAGTGCTATTTTGCTCCTGTACTTCTTTTTAAAATTTTTCTTATGGACCTCTAGAGGCTGAATCATACAATTTTTTAGTTGATAAAAAAACTACATATGCATCGCACCTTGAATTATGCATCATGGCTTTTCTAATTATATATTTAGGTCTGTACTTGAGCAGAAAAAAAGCTGAGGTAGACAAACTTAATCAACCAATAGATTATGATGCACCTGTTGAATCAGAACAGAGAACAATTGGACTTGGTACCAAGGTAAAGGACATCTTCTCAATGTTTTTCTTTTTCCAACTGAAAAATCATCAGTATATAGGCTACGGGCCAGCTACATCTTCTGATTGGGCTTTGGATGCATGATAGTTGGGAGTTGGAGCAGCTGTTCTGGTTTTTGGTTTGGTTTTTGCTTTTGGTGACTTTCTTCCTAATGGAAGGTAATGAAATTCGTATACTGTTTCATGACACCATTCTTGCCCAAGGAACATTATTGCCTATAATATGGTATGAGACTCATCAAATTTGTTTTGAACTCATACTATGCTTAAATGTTCGTCTATTGTATATAGCCATTAGTAAAGAGCGTGATCAAGAAGGGAAAAATCATCCTTTTGTCCTTTCATTTCAGTCTTGATGCTTCTTTCTTTTTTTTTGGTTTATATTTCAAGTTTATATCATCCTTTGCTTCCTCATTGATTAGAATGCTATTACATTGGTTATATGCACTTGTATGAAGAACCTGTTAGTCCATGTTGTTTACAACATTTTGTTCATTGTTGATACTATAGGTTGGTTGGATTGCCCTGCATATGGCCAGTGCATAGGTTATATTATTCCTTCTAAAGTTCCTCTAGATGAGACATATAATGAATCTGTTGTTCCTGGCAAAAAATATTCTTCAAGACAGGTGATTAATAAACAGAGGAGAGCAGGGCGGGAAGTAAGTATACCATATAATTTTTGAAATGCTATTTGTATGACTATTATATTTATCTAGTTAATTTTTTGGTGGCTAGGAAGTTTGTAAGATTGTTCTTTTATCCTCCGTTTTTTTATCTTCTCAGGTTTGTTTGAATTTGAGTTTGACTTTTCCAAAGGATCATTTAACTTGTCCATTAATTTAAAATAATTTTTTGGCTGTCATATCAGAAGATAACATAATTTCTCATCTTATTAATTATCCTGTAAATCTTTAGTTCTTTGTTGATATTGATAGATGTTTTTCAGAGAGTAGCTTATCTTGTAAGGTTTGAGAAAGAAATTAGGTTGGATGAGATTAGGAATGAGTAGGTTCTTGTGTTTTTAGATCCAAGTCTAAATCTTGTTTATGGAGTAGTCTACCATGGAGGACTATCTGGATGGATTAAATGGGGATGACTGTGGGGATGGGAAGAATTTTTAGAAACCCATTGGGTTTGGGTAGGAGGATGGGGATTGGGGTCTCCATCCCAAACCCATCTCCGAAACTTGATCATTTTCTTTGAATATAAATTTTGGGTTTGAGCTTTTAAATATTGGATTTAGGCTCTTAAATATGAGCCTTTTAATTATTTTAAATGTCCACCAATTCATAATAGATTTTGGGCTTCAAATGGTTTTTTTTCTTTTTTTTTTATACAATAGAATTGGGCTCAAAATTGACAGCCCAATTCTAGAAAAAATATAGACAAGGAATGAGGAATCGCGGGGGCGGGGATGGGGGGAAATCAGCCCTGTTCGGGGATTGGGGTAGGGATGGGGGTTGGGGGCAGGGTTCGGAGAATATACCCTTTGCTCTGAATCTGTATCGTTGCTATCCCTATCTTGAATACCTGCCCTCAAGGATGGGTTTAAGAATATTGGGTTGAGTGGTGATTTTAAAGGTGAGGGTGATTTGGAATCATTACCATCTAAGATCGTTAGGGTGCACCTTTAGGCAATGATCTCATCCCCCTCCCCCCCCCCCCCCCCCAAATGGTGCACCTTCACGCAATGATCTCATCCCCACCTGGACCCAAATGCACTAGGTTGAGTTATGATTATGTTTGACCTGGCTTGGCTCAAAAGAACCAATAGATTTAAAATTAGAGGTGGCAATGGGTCAGGTCAGATTTGGCTTGGGTGATGTTGAGACATAGGATTTATATATAAGTTGTGAATCTGACCCATTTATTGAACGGGGCAGAAATATGAAGCTAACCTATTAACTAGGTAACCCAATCCAACCCAGCCCACACAATGTTTAATAAAAATGTTAGACCGGGTTAGGTTTGTGATAGTAGGTTAAATGGGTCTTTGATGGTTTAAATGGGTTAAATGGGTCTTAAATAAGTTCAAAAGTCTTAAATGGGCTAGGTTGTCATTGTGTCAATCCAGCCCAATTTAAATGGGTCCAAGAAGATCAAATAGGTTAGGACTCTAAACTTGAATCTAACCCATTTAATACCATTTAAATTGGATCGACCACTTTATGATGTGGACCTGCTTATACCAAACCTTAATGTGCTTATATTGGGTCAATTGCAGGCTGGGTCATAAATTGCTGTCCCCATCTCAAATATTTTCTAGGGACCCGATCTAATTTGTTCCAATTGGCTAATGGGTGGGTTTGGGTTTAAAGTCTTGATTTGAAATGATATCAGGCTGGATTTGTCTAAAACTAGAGTTGGACCTAGCCTGCTTGCAGATCTCATTGACCATCATTTCGATAGGTAGGTACTAATGTATCTTTTTACCTTCTGTATCATAATCTTTTCAAAATTATGGTGTTAGCAACACTCAAAAGATGCCTTCATTGTCTTAAAGCATTGAAACAGAACATTTGTATTTGGACTATTTAGATTCTTCTAATATTTTTAAATTTTAACTAATGCAAACATTTAATAAGAGTTTTATTTTGTGTAGGATTTATCTTGAAAGTCTTGTCGATGTCTACATTAGGTTAGGCAATCCTTTGTCATACTTAGCATTGTCATCCTTTTTTTGTGTTGATACCTGTATATATGTTGGTTGTAGAAGCATGTGATTAGCATGTAAGAAAGAAAATTTACTCTCTTTTACTCTAGTCCCTTTTGGGAGTCCTAATGCTGCTTAATCTCTTTAATAAAAATATTTTAATTTATCTCCTTTAATAGTGTCCCAACATGAGAGCCTACTAGGTATTTTAAAAACACTTGCTGTTCAAACTATAAATCTCTCAAATCCCAGCTCTGGTTTGGAAGCAGTCAAATCTCAACTGTTTCTCAGTTTTTCTCATAACCCCTCAAAAATCTATTTTTCTGGATAAACAGAAAAAAAAAAACTTCCTGACATATGTCCCCCAATACCCACACACACACACACACACCCAAAAAAAAAAAAAAAAAAAGAAAAAAGAAAAGAAAAAGAAGTAGAAATGGCAAAAACATTGGCATGCATATTTCATATATGCAATGAGTTTGTCCCTAAGCTAGGCTCAAAAATTGTAACTGTTACTTGTTCTGCATCAGTTTCAAAAATGTTTTGGTTTCAGAATTACAAGTAAAATGTAACCCTGAAGTTCACAAGATGCTATAGAGGATCATGTTTTTTATGCCAGAATTGAATTTCCATTACGGATGGATGATCCTTTTTGACTAAATTAATCAAACGTTCATTCATTTTCTGATCTAGTATAAAGCGCCATCTCTTGATCCTATCCTTGGCAATGTTTAGAAAACAATTCAATGCTTCTGATTACTTGGCAGCATTATGAGCTGCAGTCTATGGTTGAACGCAATTTTGTGGTCATCTACGATTGAAAGTCATTATGCTCTTTTTTTGAAAGTCATCTACGATCCTTCTCTTTAATTTTTTTTTTTTTTGGTGACTTCTCCGGCTTGGGTTGGTAATTGATTTGACAGATACTACTTGCTATTATTCACCATCAGAATGGACAAAGCAAGGTATAAAGCATGTTAAGGTGAGATTATTGTTGTTGCTGTCGTCATCGTTGCTGAACTTTTAGGTTGTACATAATTTGATCTTCTACTACTGTTGTAGATCCCATGTAAGGGACGTGATGCTGTACCTGATAATGAGTCTGTAAACACATTTGTTTATGAGGTAAGTTACTGTAATGCCCCTTGCTAATTTATTGGTTTCTTGGAATGTTATAAACTAATATATGCATATTTTCCTGACTATCCCCATCACGTTATGCTATTATTCAGTCATTATTATCAGTTTTGGTCGAACTGACAACTTGTTCTGATATTTTTTGACATATGAAATCATCTTATGTCTGTATTATGGATAGATGTATGTTTTCTTTATGTTTGTTTCCATCAATGGAAGTAGCAACAAATTGGTTGTGTGTGCGTGTGATTCGCTTGATACCTGATGCACTCAAGAAATCATAAAACTTGCAAAAAGGGCAAATTGTTTTAACTGTTTGTGTCCCCAGATTATGGTATCTGTTCATGGAAACCTGCTAGCTGCTTACAACAAAACATCAGTCATGTGAGAATGGAGTTGTTTAGTACGGGAAGAAAGAAGACAGCCAGACAAAACCTTTATCTCGATATCTGAACTACCTATAACCATGATATACGAATATTGATAAGAGATCCACCACCGATATATCTACTGACGCAGAAGCTTCCAAGCAAAAGGAAGGGAAAAAGGATGATTTAGAAGTAGGCAACAGCCTTCAGATCCCACAGCAAACTTCAACATCATTATCTGGGTGCTCATCTCCTTACTTTCTGCCCTAGAAGTTTTGGTTCAATGAAGGCGTTTTCATTGGAGTTTTAAAAAGATGGTTTTTGAACATTGGAAGGCTTTAAGATTTTGTGCATGCACTCAGGCTTCTTGATTCATGCTAACTGGTTGCTTGACTTGGATGATTAACTAAATTCAACAAGTATAATGAGTAATGAACAGAAACTGTAGTCATGTCTCTAAATTTAGTATGGATATATGTTTTCCAGTTCTGGGATGTGTATTCCATAGCTGTGTGCATCCAAATTGTTGCTCCTGAATTTTGTAATCTTAATTTTTTTTGGGGGTCTTGGATAATGGTATAATTGTTTGTTTTTTAAAGCTTATTTTATTTGTTCTCTAATTTTGCTAAATTTCTCTTGAAGTCCCTATTTGGAAGAATTTAATACATGGTAATGCAATTATTTTTCCCATGATGCCTTCATGTCAGGTGATGCAGTTTCTCTCCCGCCAAAAACATTCAAAGTAGTATATTCTTGTTCACTGTACTCATGGGCATAACCGGACAGGGTTTATGATTATCCATTTTCTCATGCGCTCACAGCTGTTGCATGTCTCTGATGTATGCTATGTGATTATATTCCAAGCTTTCCTTTTGGTTTACCTCTTGTAGCTTCTTATTTTTCAGCTTTGTATTTGATTTTCTACTGGCCTGGCAATACATATGTTTGCCCAAGCACGTCCTCCAGGGATCTATAAGCAAGATTATATTGAATCGCTGTATATGTTTTACCATGAAACTTCTGAAAGTTTGTTCTGCCCTCCCACTCCAGAGTGGAAAAGGTCTTCTGATCTTGATCTGAATGGTGAAGCTGTGCAGGATGATGATGAAGATGGTGATACTGCATCTCTTTCGCAAGTAGGTGTTGCGCAGAAAGTATAGTTGTCTTATTAAGATTCTCTTTTTTCCTTTCCCTTTTTGCTTGTATTTATTAGGCTTTAACTTCTAAATTTTTGTTGTAGCTCCCTTATTCCTGTGGCACTGGATCACACCAGATCTATTGTGAATCAAACCATTAATTGGAACCAAATTAGCTTAAATAACTCATTGATCACCATATTCAAAGTTTGAGATTTTAGTAGGGCTAAATTGGTGATGAGATGATAAACTTCATAAGGATTATTTCTTGTTTCCCTATTATCCAGTTTATGGTAAGTTCCTAGACATGCCTTCTTGATTCAAGTAATCTGAAGTTACATATATTCTGATAATTGAGGGTTGACCTATGTTGTCAAGGAAATTATGAACTGTCGAAGTAGAACTGTGACATTTGTTAGTTTTCTTTATTTAAATTTCGTGTTCTTTGATGCTTTTTGTCTTTTGCTTCAGATATTTCCCATCCGTTGGAAGCAATACTTGGTTTCATTTGTTCCTATTTTCCTTTAATCCAAAGTCTAGACTAAATTGCTGTACTTATATGAGATTAGTGCCTGTTGTAGTATTTTCAGATTGTGATAGGTTCTATTTTTGTTGATTCTTATGGATTATTTTAGAAGTCTATTTTATTTGTTGATATAGGTTGCAATTGGGCACCCAATGGGTGTCAATTTATTTTATTTTAAGTCCTACTCGGAGTCAAACTTCAGGGAATTAAAACAGCCTGTCGGTCCTCTCAAAATTTAAAGAATTTGGCTGATATCTTTTTGTTTTAGGAATCCTAGCAGGGTTCCAAGAGAGGTGTCCAACCATAATTAGCTGGGTGGGATTTGTTTGGTTGCTTTTTTTTTTCCCCTTAATTTTTTCTTGTGAGGGATCCTAATTCATGCTATAGTATTTTCAGATTGTGATAGGATTTATTTTGCTGATTTTTATTGATTATTTTAGAGTTTTTTTGGGGTCAATATAGGCTGCAATTAGGTGTTGCTGTTTACTTAGTTTTTAGAGTCCTTTTGGTTGTCAAACTTTGGGGAACTAAAACAGACTGTAGGTCCTCTTAAAATTAAAATAATTTGGCTGGCATCTTTATGTTTTAGGAGTCCTAACAGGGTTCCAAGAAAGGGGCCTGACCAGAATTATCTGGGTGGAATTCAGTCTCTCTGTCCCTCTCTCTCTCTTTTTGTTCTTTTAATTATTTCCTGTTAGGATTCCTAGTGGTACAAGGAAAGGTGGCCTGGCCTCTTTCTTCTCCCATTTCTTTCTTTTTATTATATTCTGTCCTCTATTCTGTTCAATTCTTCAGTATCTTTCCTTCTTGCTGAAACACTAATTCAATAGCAGAGTTCTTGCTGAAACACTAATTCAATAGCAGAGTTCTTGCTGATAAAAAGATCTGTTATCAAATTTGAGGCTTCCTTATACTAGCAGTTGAAAGAAAAAAAAAGGGAAGAACAGCTCGAAAGGTGTTAGAATTCAGATCTAAATTCTGGCAGCGGTTATGAGTTCTGTTTTTATTTATCATGCTACGGACTTAATGTTTATATACTTGCAGTTTTAATTATTATTATTAGTTATCTTTGGGTAAGTTGTCTGACTTTGCGATCTTATGATACTGGCAGGAGCATCTGGATAGCAAAGTTATAACAAACGATGATGTTTTGGGGGATGCAATACCATATGACCAGCAAGACTCTATGCGTCAGATTTGTTACCAGTTACTTGATCTAACTCCTTCAGTATGGAATCTGTTACCTATCTTCTACCTTTTCTTGCTCGCCTAATTAATTATCGTTTCAAAATTTCTGTATTCATACATTACATTCACCATTTAATGTATCATAGTGAAATAATGTCTGAATCATTGAGTGATGCTGCAAGATTTTTGTAAGTTCTGATTTACAGTTTTCACCAAGAATAATATTTGTTATCAGAAAGCACTTCTTTTTGGATTTTTTATTGTTAATTTTTTGATTAGTTTGTGACTTTTTGTGAATATGTTCTGGGTTGGCTTTGAACTTTTTTGTACTCTGCTTTTCTATCAAGATGTTTGCAATATTTGTTAAAGCTTCATCGCCCACTTTTCTTATTTGTCTCAAATTGTTTTTAAATTTCTGAAGTTGTGAACTATTGCTCATGTCAGCTTGATTCTAGATCCCGACTTTGGCATTATGATACAAGCCATGGTTGGCAGAGCTGAACTGAACTGGTCGGTTCGGTCCAAATAGAATCGAACCGAATCGACGTGGAATCGGTTCGTTTTTCAATTTTGGTTTGGTACATATCCAAACCGGTGTGAACCATTCTAGAAACCAAAACAAATCAAATTTGTTAAAAATAAAAAGTCATCTTTTTCTTTCAAGAACAAATTCGGAGAATTTGAGAAAATTGTAGTCTAACAAATATCGAGTTTGGGTACTTCTACTTAGGATAAAAAAATCAAAAAAATAATTTACTTTTGAAATGATGAGAAAACAAAATATTAAAAATAATTATTTTAAAATATAATTTATAAGGGTTTGATCAACACTTACTCAAACTTGCAGTGTTTGCAGACCTAGACATGATCATAGTAATAGTGAACCTCACATTGACCTATGCCAACTTGATTCATAACTTATCAAAACAATAAAATTAATTGTGCCATAAAATCCTAATGTTAAAATGTATTTCTTAGGGTCCAAACTATGATGTATCACTAAATCATAGGTCAGAGTGTTAAATAAGAAGAGAATGGCATTTAATAAGAAGAGGAAAGAAGATTAGAGCTCATGGAAGGCTCTCAGCATTATCTACCATATAAAAAAATCAAAAAACTATGAAAAAATAAAAAAAAGCAAAAAAAATGCAAGCTGGCTCAAACTCTTGGTACGCTGCCAGTTCGGTTCGACACCAAATCGAACCGAGCCAGCATGGGTCAGCCTACCTTAATAGTTGATACAAACATAATTTGTTGTTTACATGAAATGATTGTATATTATACCTGACATATGCAAAATATAGCATCATGTATCACCAACTTTAATCATGCTGTTGTCATGATGCCATGGTTCATCTTGCTGAATTTGAAGAGTTTGCATTTCAAAATCAATGTTGATCTATTGTCTCTTATTCTTTGCCTGTTTTTATTGGTCTTTAGGTAAGGGGGAATGCACAATTTCCGGGATCACACCCTGTTTCTCTCAACAGGTCTATTCCTTTTTTCAAATCAAAATCCTTCTTATTAATATTAAGTAGATAACCAAGGTATTTGTGGTTTATGTGATTGTTAAGGGCCACATCATCTTTTCTGTAGTCATTTCTGAATCGATAATAAATTCTATTCATCTTCGTATTCTTGTTAATTATTTTCATGAACTCTTCTAATCTTTCCCTCTTCTTGGATCTTTCTTTGCTTAATGCTTATGCAAGTTGCTGTATTAATTTGCATGTTTATGATCCATTGCTGTGGCTAATGTTCCTGCAACCTACCATCTAGCAGCAGGTGCAAAGGATTGTCAAAATATCAATTTTGAAACTGGGCTATTTATATTTGCAACAAAAAAATGATTTAGCTTAGTCATTAAATTTAATATATTGTACCGATAGATGGTGCGCTGTTAGGCATAGTCTTCTTTTTTATTTATTTTTTATTTTTTCAGAGAGAGGGAGAGGGGCATGAGAGGGAGCAGAGAGCAGACCTGGAGGGGTTGTTTGGTTGGATGTCGATTGCATATTGGATGGCAAATGATGGTTGGAGTAGGTGCAACATTGATTTTGATCAGAAGCATGCGAGGATCAGATGGAGCGTGAGTGGTGGAGCTGCTCACCATAAAGATTGGAGAGAGAGAGCGGGATCAATTGGAGGGAAAGGAGGCATTGCCTCTTGCAATTAGGGTGGAGGTGAGGTGGGTGTCAGCAGCGGTGATGGCATGGAGGAGAACAATGAGGGTTCTAAGTGGAGGCAGCATTAGAGTAAAACAACAAAACAAGGGAGTTGAGATTTGAAGAGAGAGAAAAGAGATTGAGATTGAATATGGGTTTGGGGGTCTGGGGAATTTTATTGAAGGCACTTGGTTTGTGTTGGGGGGTGAGCGAGGGGGGTAACGTGGAGTGGTGGATTGCTTTGGTGCATAGAAAGACTCATGAAATGGTTTTATTAGTCTTCATCACTTTGAATGCCTTTATTGAAACTAAGCTATAGCTCTTTGCTTGACTGACAGGAAAAGCTTATGATACTGTGAAAGTGGTTTGCATATATGATTTTTAACACTGGGCAAATTAAAGCCAACATCTTATTTTCCGTCCATTTTCTTAGGAGAGATATGGAAAGAACTAATATTTTAGTTCAAACACAATTTGCCCACTACAGTAGTCACCGTCCAGGAAGGTGATATGAAAGCATGGAAGAGTAGTTTTGTGGCCTTTTTTTTTTTCTTGGAAGAGGGGAGGGGGATTGAGAAGGGCTGTACTAGGTAGGAAATAGGTCTTCAGGGATTGAGTTTAGTTCTGGTTTCTTTGGAAGTATCATCTATCTGCCAGTCATATGGTTCATTATGTTCATCTTCAGAAGGTCCATCTGCTTAACTCGCGATTAGTGTCCAACCTTTTTGTCTCTATTTTTTTTTCCTTGTTTAAATTCTTTTTTATGTTTTATGCTTGCTTTGTGGTTTATCATCACCTGTGGTACCGTGGAGCAGATTATCTTTCTCCTTAAGTTTGAATGGTAAGTCGATTCAATTTTACTCATCTATAAGAAACATGGCATGTTATCCCTTTATAAAATTTTATATATCCTTTTAGATTTCTTTTATATTTGCTTTTGGAAATCCCATACTTTTTCTAACCTAAAATTCCTTGAGTTGGAAATTTGGACTTATCAACCACGAAATTTCAAAGTGAAGAGAAGCTGCTCAAAATAGATGGTTAAGCTGAATTTGAATAAATTAAGCTGATTTTGAATAAACCCTGCAAAATAGATCTTTTCACTGCTTATCAACCACGAGGCTTCTGCATCAAATGGATTAATGATTGCATTAATATTAGTATACTAAATATATTAAATTTGGTTAGTCAAGTTGATTATTTATTGTGTACTAGTGCTCCATGTTTATTGTTGATTCTTATTCTCAGCTCATACTCGATCAGCATTATATTTGCAGGGATAATCTGCAATTATTAAGACAGCGGTATTATTATGCTACATGGAAAGCTGATGGGACCCAGTATATGATGCTTATTACCACTCATGGCTGTTATTTAATTGACAGAAATTTTTGTTTCCGAAGGGTTCAAATGTGTTTTCCTCTGAAGAATGTGAATGAGGTTAGTATGTCCGAAATATTAATTATAGAATAAGTTATGCTGTACTTTAATAGCGTACTTATTCTGACTTTTATTCAAAATGTAACCTGTTTTTATTATCATGTGCAAGGGTTTTCATAACCTGACTTTGATTGATGGGGAGATGATTATCGACACTCTACTTGATACAGGACTGAAGAGAAGATATTTAGCATATGATTTGGTGGCACTTAATTCTTATTCTGTTGTAAAGGTAAGGTTTCAAAACCAGAAATTTTCCAGTTAATAATTTTGTTATGTTGCATGTTTGTATTATTAAACCATTTGCTTACTTTTCCAAGTTATATGCCACAACTAGCTAAATGTTGATACTCTTGTTCCTTTTGCCTTTTAGTTGCTTTTCTTTCTATTTATAATATTTTTTTAGTTTAATCTAGTTTTATTTGTTTGTTTGTTTGTTTATTTATTTATTTATTTATTTATTTTTGGGGTGGCGGGGGGGGGGGGGGGTTATGCAAGTATAGATTTGGTATGAGTTTTAGCTGAAATTCTTATCTTGCTATGGTGGTATTTTGCTAAAACTGCACTTTGCTGACACCTAATGTGGGCCTAAAACCTAAATATCATGAATAATTTCTTGGTACTGGTCATTGCTTTGCATGAGCTACAAATTTAAGGGCGTGCTAGGTGCTTTTAGGTGCATTTGATACTTTGCATGCTGTCTTACCACCAAGATTTCTTTTGAGGTGCAATTTTGTAAAGCTTAATGGGAGAGTACTGCAAAAAAAGTATTTTTGAACATGATGTGCACCAAGAGTGCCAACATAGTGTGAGCTATTTTTGCACAACGTGATCGACTTTCCCTAGCCACAAGATATTTCACGTGTGAATGTTAGCTGCCACATGGAATTGGCATCCCAAGTCCCTCAAACACAAGAATCCACCTAAATGGTGGTTTTTGGAACAATCCTTTTGAGTTCTTCATCATCTTGCCAGTTTTCTTTACACTCTCCCAATAACAACAGAAAAGATTAATGGATTAGCGTGTTGGTTGTCCTAATTGGGCCTGAATGGTGAGGCATGATGGCATTGTTTCTGTTTTGGTTCTTGTGTTTCTAACTTTGTCGGCAATATTTTGGTTCATCATCTAGCATAAGCAATGGATGTGATATAAAATTTGAAAGAATGTTTGATAATGCAACATATCTTGGAACCTGATGATAGTTAGTACTCAACAATGACTTGTCGCTGCAAACAGCATGAGGCACCCAAGTCCTCTGAGCCTAACTCTGCGCATTCAAATTACAAAATCAAGTGTATTTTAGGAAGAAATCTCTCCTTATCTTTCTTGCAGCACCCACAAATGGTTTTGGCAATGTAGTTTGGCAGAGCCAATATAGAATTAAACTGGGTTATTCAAGGGCTAGCCATTAAATCATTAAATATAGGGCATTTTGTAACTGGAAAACATATAGTTTAGCGAAATTTTCAATTGGAGTCCTTTCCTAACTAACTGGAAAACATTTCAGTGAAAGTTTTTGCAGGGAGTCTACATTAATGGGATAATGCCTTTTGAGTTAAGTTGTTTTTAAAAATCCCCTTTTCAAAGTAGGGATAAAAATTAGTATTAAGTAAGATATATTAAACAGATTCAAGAAATAAATGGCAGAAAAAATGGGAAAAGAAATTATGTGTACTCTTGACTTATAACCATGGATAGCATAATTTTTTTTTTGTGTATCACCATCAATCTAATAATAATAGTTGGACGTCGTCATTTCAAACTAATTTATATGGAATCACTTTAAACAGCTAGTTGAATCTGTTGATGTTTGTTAATTGATGGCAAAAATTGCATTTCTTAGTTGAAAGTGGATGGCCATCTGAATGTAATATATAGAAGGATTGACAAAGATTTCCAAATGCATTTGTATTGTTCCATTGGATGATAAGATGGTAGCTAAGTTTTTATCTTCTCTAAGTTTTTATGTTCTCCAAGAAAGGAGTTTTATTATCTAAGGTTTCATTCTCTTTTCCTCAAGTTCTCGAAAGCTTTTCCACCATGTCATTTTAACAGGAAAGCTTTCCGCCATGTCATTCTAACAGAAAATGGGATGTGTATCAAGTGGTATCATAGCATTATAATTGGGGTAACAATGCCTTTCAAAAACAATACAATAAAAAGATTCATTAGAGATATATATTTATATAATCCTTGCTCTATGCTTTATGATCAGATTATTGCATTGTACATCCTTCTTTATTATTGGTTGCTATAGTATGTTATCACTAAGACATGGATACTTTAAATGCATGGTACTATATTTGTACCATAACATGCCTAGCCGCGTGTTAGGGCTCATGGAAAGAAGATGACTCTTTCTAATGCATATATTGGACCAATATGAGTTAATATGAGTTTATGTTGTGTGAACATGCATCGAAACGGACCAATATGGACCATCATAGATTTTTATGCATGATACCAATTTATATTTCTCTATATTGTGCTTGGACTGGTTTATTATGGTATGTATAGTATGCTATGAATCGGTGTGGTACAGTAGCTTCATTACATTTATAAGGTTATATTTCTTTAGTATTAAATATTTTATTCACCTAAATCTTTGGTTCTTTTTTGATTGGCAAGTTAAAGTGATGAATTGAATACTATTAAATGTAGAATTTTTTTTTCCCCTCATTATTTGAAACTCTATGATTGTAATCTAATCCATTCCATCTGCATTATCTTCTGAATTTCATCATTTTTTTTTTTTTGTTCCAACATATTGAATTACCAAATGAATGTGACAAGCCTATGTATTCGTAGTAAAAAAAGAATATAATAATGCTATAAAATTCAGGTTAGTGAGCAAAGACTTCCAAGTTTGATGGGAAGAGATGGTTAAGCCATAATTTTGTCTATGTTTTGGTTATTGAAGTGCGATGCTATTGATTATCTTATCATATTAGATGTTTGGGGCTGTGGATTGACTAGCAATTGAACAAGTGGAATGTACACGGGTTTTATAGTTAGGTCTCTTAATTTTTTTTTTCCCTTTTTTGTTGGTTATTGAGGTTGTAATAAGGCATTTTCTTGTTTTGTTACGGTGAGGATTTTTAATTTTTTCCTTATTGTTTTACTATGACAAAATGACATGGAGAGGACAAGTCAGACATAAGGCTTATTTTACTTCCCTGAATAGGAATTGTATTTTCCTTGTTATTTCTTTAAAGTTGTTAAAAATAGTTTTCCTTTTTTTATAGACAGGATTTTGTAATTTTTCCTTATTTATTATTCAGTGCTGGGAATGTATAAGTGGCTATTTGGATCCTTGTAGCTTATCTTGCCTGCAGGTTGAGTTGCATGTGTGGCTTAGCTAGGTGTTTGGAGGCCTACAACTCGATTGCATGATGCAAGTTGCGACTTGGCCTACTTGCAGCTTGGGCCTGAATTATTAATCCTTGACTCGAGGTCAAATGATGGTCCATTCAGCTATGGAATTTTGTATTGTTTGGGTCTGTGTAATGATACCTTTGATGAGATTGGAACCCCCTCGTCACTTGAATTAGGATTTGAAGAGTTGGTAACCCACCTTCGATGTTCTCTTGTTTCAATGCCCAGTGCTCCTTCTGAGTTACTTTTTAGTCTTCTCGACCTCTCCTTGACGGCCTTGACATTTTTGTCTCCCACTTTGTGTCTTCCCCTTTCTTGTCTTTGCCCCCTCCATATGGCTTCCATTGCAACCGATCCTAGTCTCATTGCTTGCTTCACCATTCCAAAGTTCACACCTTCCTCAAGATTGCAATCTATGTCCGTGCCAAGAGGCTTTGCTTTGTTGTTAGATCCAGCTTCAGCTTATAGCTTGCCTTTCTTGTCTTTCCCAAACTCCATCCTGTTGCCATTACCTTTTGTTCCCTCATTGTGCTTTTCCGACTATTGCAAGCGCTCACTTCACCGACTATTGCAAGTGCTTACTTCACTGCCCATGGCTAGGGTTCCATCATTGCCCAAATCATGGTTCACAGTTCCTTGGGAATCCTCAGCATCATTGCCTTCTTCAAGGGGGGCTATGCCATTCTGGCATGCTCCAATGCTTGTTGCTGTACCGCAACATGAAGGGGGAGGGGGCAGCTCATAGGGCTCAATTGATACTTGGCAGGGGAAGGGTGGTCACCTTTTGTCCCATAGCTTATGATCGCATTTGCCAACTTTTTTTGAGGTTCTTATGAGGAGGATTTCAATGGGGTACCTTGGTGATGTGCTGGCTGGTCGTTAAAGCAGTCAGTAGTTTGAGTAATTGGGGCATGCTAGCCACCTAATGGTGGAGGATGACAAGGCTGCTGTGGCATGCATGGTTATGTTGGATTTTGTTGCTGACAAGGGAGGGCTTGTTGGCCCTCTTTGGTGTGGCCAAGCAGAGTGTGGTGAGCTGAGCATTGTGGGGAGTGGAAAAAGGCTCCTTTGAAGCACACTGTTACATCTAACCAAACAACTCTTTTGAAATTACAATTCTCAGCTGTTATAATCTAAATTGAAAACAATAAGTTCTGCATCAAAAGCTGCAGCCTTCCAGATGGAACAAATTTAGCCATATGGAACTCAATCACGTGCAATTCTTGCTGCATTCAACTTACAGTTGCTGTGCATCTGTTGTTACAGGGTTTCAAGCAGCCCCTAATTATTCTAGAAAGAATGAAAGGGTTTTTATGGTATTAAAAGTGATAAATGGTATTAGAGGGAAAATTCTATGATTCTGAAACTATCATTTTTTAGAATGCTTTAAAAATTTTCTCTTCTTTTTTTTTTTTTTTTTTCTGAAATCAGTAGAAAAAACCAAAATCTAATGAATAGAAGATCTGTAAATCTATGAACAGAAGTTCTGTAAAAAAAAATAATGATATACCTACCTTAATTTGAGCTTGCCACACTGCTATGTTTTTTTTTTTTTGGCAGGAATCTTTTGTTTGGAGAGAAGTTAGTGCAAAATGAAAAAGTACACTACGTCGTTGAGCTGTCATGCATGCTATAAACCTGTGTGCTATCTGCATTTCGTGTAACATCACTTGAAAGGGGTGAAGTTGATAGAAGAGGCATTTATTTGGTTTTGAAGTCTGAAATTGTTTCTCACTTGTTGCATGGTTGAAATTTTGTCAGACTATTTGGACTTGCTCTTGTTATTGTGGCACATTCTCAGGCTGATGGATGGGTCCAGAGGTTTCAAGTTACTAGTGGGTTTTGGTTTAGTATCACTACAGCTATTTACTGTTAACTGGCCTGTGTATCCATTCTCTTCATATCAAGTGTGCAAACACTACTGTGAAAATATTGCAATTTATTGCTTGAAGATCAATAATCTTGTAAATGCTATGTAGTTTTAGAAAAAAGCTGCAACAGTAATAAATGATGGATTGCATCATTTTCAATTAACATTCAAAATATGATTGCCAGTACATTTTCTGTACCTTTTATGAACCATAAAAAATGGAATGCTTCAATTAAGATATTCTATGCATGACCATATGCATATTTTGTATTTTGCTAATTATTCCATGTGGCTCACTCAAGGGTAAGATAATTGTGTTTCTTTGTGGACCATATTTGTAAAACTTGTTACCATGCATTTATATCACCATATGTAACGATTTCAAAGAAATTAAATTTTTGATTCTTTGGTCTGATGATTAAATGGAATTTTTTTTTGGTATTGTACCTACAAAAATGGGGCAGCATTAATTCCTGGTCTTTTTAATGATCATGCATTTATCAACTAAAACTGGCAACATTTATGGTCATATTTTTTGTAGGAGTTGTGTTTCATAAGATAATGGACTCAAGTGTTTGAGATACATTTATCAAAGACTCAGCTTCAACTTTTTATATATAATTTTAAGAAAAAGCTTCTTTGTTACTCTTCCTGTCTCCTGTGCTTGCAATATATGGAACTTGACTAATTATTAGCTGCAGAAATGCTTCAGAGGGAGGAAGGCTGTTGATATAGCACGTTTAAAGGTGCGAGAACAGTTCTCCTTTACATTTGGTGACCGTTGCCAAAAGGCTGATTGGTAGGCTGATTCTTACCTTTGGATTAAGTTCTTATCACTGTCTTCCTTTGCCTTATTTTCTTCTTGCAAACTTTTTCTAATGCTTTGTTCTGTCAAGCCAGGCATTGTTTCGGTCCTGATTCAGACTTTCTTCGCCAGATGCTTTTCTTCTTTACTGCAAACAACAATGGTGATGTCAGCATCCTTCTGGAGGCATGTCGATTGTTGCTCCAATATGTTCAACATAATGGTAAGCCTAACGGCTTTATTTACTATTTCATACATGAATTACTTTCATTTTAGTTATATATATTTACACACATGCACACACAATCAATAAGTAGGGTCAAGCATTCTCACTTCATTTCATTATGGTTTCAAATCCGGGATGGGATGCTGTGGTGGTTTATTGGCCCAAGTATCAGGATGGGACCGCCCCAACTTCATCCCAGCATCCCAATTGGTACATCCTAGACATCTTCCATCCCAAATTTCGAGTCAGGGTGTGATGCCTATATGCTCTATTCCATAGAAAAAATTAGGATGGTCTCATCCTATGGGATTTAAAACCTTGCATTTCGTATTTCACCTGGTTTTAAACATGTGATAGTAATAGTCACATCAAAAGCCATCTCTTACAAACTATGGATCTGTATTAGAGCTTGTTAGGATCAAGTATTCTCTGTTTTCACTTCTAACGTCTATCAGGAGGGCGGTAGTATGATGCACAATGTTCCTCGCCTTTTATTATATTTAGGAGGCATGCTCACCACAATTTTAAAAACCGCTAGAAGGGGATGGTACGTGTGGTACCGCACCATTCCGGCAGAAAACTAATGCCATACACAGTGTTGGTAAGGACAGTCCCATATCATGCGTCGGAGTGTTGGTGCCAGGTATCGTACTGGTTTTCAGAAAACCAGTATGCCTGCTGGTACGAGTTTTTAAAACCTTGATATTCTCATCATGATGCTATTTAGGTTCTTGATATTAAGTGTAAATTTGGTTTTTAAACTGAAAGCAAGATATGCAATTCTAATTTGCTGCTCTGCTGTTATCAAGCTTATGTTTCTGAATTAAATAAGGCCATGTTCAGTGTTGTTTTTGCTTTTCAAGAAGTCATTATCGAAAACAAGTTTTATTCAAAGTGTTAAGAAAAATTATGTTGCGGTATATCTGATGTTAGGTGATCATGTATCATGCAATACTTTTTATAAATCGGCATACCACATCTGAAAGATGATGCAATCTCACAAAAAGGGAAGCCAGGAACTAGTTTTTTTAGCTTCTCCTAAAGTGCTTTTTTGACTAATAATTGTAGAAGTGCTTTCATAGTTTAGGGCATGTCTGCTGTTGCTTAAAATAAGTCCTTTACAACTTCTAAAGTTAATAAAGTACTTCTAAAAAGAAAGATAGTGTTGCAAAGGACAACATGCCCTACATCATGAAGGTGCTTCTATGAGTCCAAGAAGCATTTAGAAATGCCCAAAAGTGTGTTGTAAACAGATTCTGTTATTTCTTTTTATCTTCTTCTTCAGCTTAGGAGAATTGTTTATTGACAGCTAAATATCATGTGCTCACTGATAAACAGAAAAATGATTGAAATTTGGTACCAATTTACCATCTGTCTAACTAAATTTATATTCTACTTTTATTCTGATAACAAATTAGTGTTTGAATATGAACATATGCAGAACAATTTTAAAGCTCGAATTGATGATTAATTTGGACACATGGGTAATATAATAATAAACATGTTGAATTTTTCAAAAAAAATAATGAGATGCCAAAGAGGAAGACAAATTGATTGAGAGTTAAACATGTAGGTAAGTATAATGATGGCAACAAGCCCATCTGGTCTGGTGGAAGAAGATTGTATGATGCTTCCATTTCTCTGTAGTTTCATAGCTTAGCTTGCTGCTGCTGCTATGGATCTTATATTGGGGTATTGCATCTGGTGCTCTGATATCATGTACTAAATTTAACTTCTATTACTGTATCATTATATCTTACTTTGCATTTCTTTCACGGGAAAATTAATCCAAATTCTCCTTGCTGTCTGAATATATCATATCATGTTAAATTTTCACTAGAGGATGAAACAAAAAGATGAGAAATTGCCTCTTATATGAAAGATCTTTTGCACTTGTGAATTTTTAACACTAATTCTGATTATATATATATCTAAGCCAAAAAAAAAAGATATGTACCCTTAAATGTAGATCCAAGTTTGGGTCATGTTTAATTGGAAAATCATCCAGATCAGTATCTCTTGTCTAATATTTTTGACAAGGCCATTTTGTCTGCCTTGAAAATTTATATTAAATGTACCTACTTCTACTTAGTTTTTTTTTTTTTTAAAAAAATATTTTTACATTATAGTGTGAGTTTGTCACCTAATACCATAATTTTCTAGTCACAATCATTATATCATCAATGAAATCTGCACCAAATGGTACATATTTTGTTTCTGACCAAATATATATGAATCATGAGTTATTTGCCAATCGTTGCTGCTAAAAGCTAAATTGATGATTCCATTTGGAAAAAAGGAGCTAAAGTGATGATAGAGATTGGGGTGGTTTGATGGGTCTTCTTTGGGAATGTAATAAGAAACTGTATGCGTTAGATGTGAGCTGAAACCATTGGCCAGAGCTTCTTAATTCCTTTTCACAACCTTTTTCATGGTGTCTCCTGCATTTCCCTTGTTTTTTCTTGTTCTTTAGCATAATTCTATATCCTCTATCTGTGCAATCCCCTGAAATCTTTGCTGTAGATGCCCAAAGCATCTGATTTGGCTCTCTATCTTTTGAGTGTAAACTATGTGATATGTGTGCTTCCTTTGAATTGATATTTTTGTAAACTATGTGATATGTGTTCTTTCTTTGAATTGATATTTTTGTTCCATTGTAATTCCTAGTTTTGCAATAAATCTGCTACATGTATCTTGACGAGTTACATGATCAAGTGAAATATTATAATTTAAGATTGAAATCCAATGATGGTTTGCTGGGAATTACGGAGAGATCAAGGTTTGGAATGGGAATGTTGTATCATATATCACAAGAAGATTCATAAAGCTTCATCCAAGACCGTGAAAGGTTGACTTGAATGGAAATGGAATGCTCTTTGCTCAAGGGTCAAGATGTAGAGTCTGTCACATATAGTGTCGAGTTGGTAGGTGAGTAAAATGTGAGCTTGTTAAATGTTGATGGTTGTTGGTCATAGTTGCTCTTAGCTGCTTGTTTCTTATGATGAAGGATTCTCGAACTTTGCCCTTGAGATTTAAATTAGCCTGCCAAAAGAGTGAATGGGTTGGTTATGACAGTTGCTAAAGATATGTGCTGCTAAATCAAAAGAGATCAACAGTGGGAACAGAGGTAGTGCAGCAGGGATTAAGTTTTCACAACTATTTATTGTGGTTTTTGGTCTTGCTTGTGCTTTCTTTTTGACATGTTTTTCTATATTTGTTTCTCTTCTTTCCATAAATATCTGTTAATCAGTGAAAAGAAACATGTTTAGGTGTTCGCTCAGATAGCGTATCTTTTTTCAATCACTGATTCAAGTCTCAGTGGGATGGGGGCCAAGACGTCTCATCCCAGAGAGATTTCGAGACTGATTTTGATCATCCCGTTCTATCCTATCTCGGCCATAATATATTATAATGTCACTTTTAAATATATCTAATTTATCATAAAGATATAGCTTTTGAAGTTCAAATATATTTAAAAATCAAATAAAACACTGAAGTTTTATAAAGAATTTTTTTAAAGAAAAAAAAGCACCTCAAGCAAGTATTGGGATGCCTAATTGGTTTAAGAATCGAAACAGGACGAGACACGGGGCGTCTCATTTTGTGAAAAAATCGGGACACCCCTATCCCATGAGATTTAAAATCTTGGTTTCAATGGCATTCATTGCCTTTTTTTTTCTCCCTTGACACATTAAATATTTATTTTAGTGTGTGGTGGGGATAGGCTTTGGCGGCTACCTGTTATGGTTTTTGGTCTTATGTGTGCTTTCTTTCTGACATGCTTTTCTTTATTTGTTTCATAAATCTTTATGAAGCAATGAAAGAAATTGTTTAGGTGTTCACTCAGATGGGTTTATTTGGTTTCAATGGCATTTATTGCTTTTTTCTCCCTTGACACATTAAATAATTATTTTAGTGGTTCAATACCTTATATCAAGGTTTTAAATCTAGTGGAGTGCGGCCATTCCAGTTTTTCTATGGAACAAGACGTGCTACTGTACTACCTACTTGGGGCAGAGGATGTCCTAAAACACGCTGATTGGGATGCTAGGACGGTCCCGTCCCGATAGTTGCGATTGGGATGCTAGGACGGCCCCATCTCGATGGTTGAGATAGCAACCCATTCCAGCAACCTACGGGATGTCCTATTGGGACTTAAAACCATGGTTGAAATTGCAATGTTTCCGAATCCTCTCAAAGCCTATAAAATCTGTTATTTTTAATGAGATACCCTACATAGAAAGATATAAGTGATGATATAAAACTACTATAAAGAGCACATATACGTAAAGTTATTAAAGGCCCAAGGTATGCCAAGGCTCTAACGTCTCTTGGTTTTTAGGCACAAGGCATAGATCAAGGCAATATGTATGTATAGTAGTTGTAATGTACATTGTTGCTAAAAATTTTAGATTCAGAGCAATTTTAATTAAAGTTGAAATTTTAAAAAAGATCTGAATTAATTCATTCATAATTAACTTTTTCTTCTTATGCATTATATCTTACCTTTGCCTCCTGGTTCATATTTTCTCACCTGTTAGTTCAGAAGTTAGCAAGAATGTTTCTTTTCCTACATATTGTCTCCACTCTTTTCTTAATTTTTGTTTTCAAAGTTGAGTAGTGTGAGGATTCCTTATTCTATAGAAGTCTAGCATGTTTAAAACCATTTAAGGAAGAAATTTAATTTGAGTTATTGTTCTCATTGTCCAACAATATTAGAATCTTTTGAGAACGGGATCTAATTGGTGTTCTTATTGCAAATATTTTAAATTTTAATGGAGTAATCTGCTTAGGGTATTTTTTTGGAATTTGAGAATTAGGAAATTGAGCCACTTTTATATAGTTTAAGGATATGCATGCACATTTATACGTATTCTATAATTTGATATGTATGTATGTATGTATGTATGAATGATATAAAAGCACAAATATTTATTTCATGTGAAGATTTTCACAATGCCTAAGTGCAGTGTTTTAAAATGCAGTGCATATTGCTGCATAGGCACATGCATATCGACCAAAAAGATGGTCAACTTGGCATTGCGTGGCTGTATATGTTGCTTGTTTAGCATCCAATGGCTGCATGCATGAGACCACCTAACATTCTATAGCCTCATATACAACTACTCTTATGTGGTGAAGTGTGTTCAATCTGATGGCATTGCTCTTTCTATCAATAAAAGAATAGGATTAATTCTACTTAGTCCCCCCTGAACCATGGGTGTATTTGCACTCCCCCTCCCCCCCCCCAACAAAAAAAAAAACCCTAAAATATTTGCAATTGACCCCCTAATTCTGATTTAATTTGCGCTTCACCACTGCTATTTATATAGCCATTAAAGTTAACAAAGAAGTCAAGTGACCACTCTTTAGTGACCCTAGATAGGTTTTGATTAAATCAGCTTTATTTAAATTGGCATTTGTTGTTTTATGATTGTTTTGGCATATGTTGATCAACTCTTCAGTGGTCACATAACCACTTTTCCATTAACTTTAACGGCTATTTAAACAATAGTGATGAAATGCAAATTAAATCACAATTAGGGGGACAATTGCAATTTTGTTTTAGCTTAGGAGGGGAAGTGCAAGTATACCATAGTTTAGGGGCGCTAAGCAGAATTTAATTTAATTTAATTTATTATACCTATTTTTAGTAGTTAAAAAATAGTAACCGCATCACTGCATATGCAGTCCCTTGACTGCTTACATACCACAGTTGCTATTTAACATTATTGCTAAAGTTTCTTTATTCAGTTATGTTCTAATATTAATAACTCTAATACATCACAACATATCAAATCGAAACCAAGGATTCTCAACCCTGAGTTTGTTTATTTATAAATTAGTGTGGTCAGGTCATTTTATGATTAACTTTATTGAGTATATGCACTTAAGTACAGTCACTATAAATAGTGTGGATATAGGTATATGTTTTTATGTGTACATATGTATGTGTATATATGCATATATAGTGTATATGTGCAAATATATATACCCATTATGTGGATATGTGCATATATGCAAAGTACTTTTATGTGTCAATATAGATGTATGCAGATATTAACGATAGAATTTATTATGTCAAACATATTTGACAATAGAAAACACTAAAACAAGCAGAACACGCACAAAATCCACATACTAACATAATAAGTAGTTTTGATTATGTTCACAAGTAATAATACGAGCATACATGTCACAATTGATGCACACAGAATACACATTCACAAAAAAGATAGTCATTTTAGCCCATGCATTCTTAGATCAGGAATTCATGGAGAAGTTGGAGGCTGTCAAAAGGTAAAGATACTTCTCGATTCTGCTTCTAATTGCGTACATATGGATATGCTTAATAAATATTATTAGGTTTGAAACTTCTTGGTTATATGTTCTATGGTGTTTTCTCTATTCGATACTATTAATTTTATAAAATTTTCAAACCTGTGATTCCCATGCTGGAGGTTAGTCAAGCTTATCTTAGGGCAACGATTTGAACGCTGACCATGTTGAAGTGCATCATGTTGTGCTATGCCAATATTGTGTTAGCATTGAATATATATCAGGGTATTGATCTGCATCAATCCAATTTTGTTTTAAATATTTTTCTTCATTTTGGCACAGCGTGGACGAGCTATGCCCATTGACAAAGGCAGTTAAACCCTTATCTTAGGATAACATTACATTGATTAATAATTTTGCATTTTAAAGATCATTTCATTGTTGTGTAAAGGGAAGATAGCAACACTTTAAGAGTGCTGAGAAAGGGCATCTTGATACACGAGTTCAGTGGCATCAACAACATAAATATGTCATCTTATGACAATAGTGTAAAAAAGGAGCATCTCGATACATGAGATCTCTCCATTGTAGGATCTAAGGAGGGCAAGATGTATGCAGCATTACCCTCATGCATGGTAAGGCTATTGTAATGTTTTAGGCCCATGACCCTAGGTATGGAGCAACCTATGATAATAGAATAAGTAACTATAAATATTATGCATGTAGTAATAAATCAAATCTAATTTTATTTATTGTTGAAGTAAACATTAACTTTGTCAATTGTACATTACATTCATTCCCAATGGCCAGCAGGAGTGTCCTTTTTTTCCTTCATAAAAAATCAAGTATTGGACAGATCCATGCCTAAATTGATTGTTTGCTATAAACAACAAAGAAATGTTCGATCTCTTCTGTGGTTGGAGCCAACATTTCAAATCTCATGGGATGGGACCGTTTTGGTTTTTCCATGGAACGAGATGCACTACTGTTCCTTCCCATTTCAGTACTTGGGACAGAAGATATCTTAGGACGTGCCAATCAGGACACTAGAATGATGTCAAGATAGTCCTATTTGATACTTGGAACAGTACCCTATCCTAACATCCTACAAGACGTCTTATCAGGATTTGAAACCATGTTTGTACCTATATAGCCGATGAAAATCCTTATCCTAGCTGTTTCACTTATCTTAGCAGCTGGTTGCCGCAACATTTTGCTAGATAATACAAAATCACATGACTGTTTACTCAAGGGTTTTGTACTATTACTTTCCGCATCAACTATAAGCCTACATTCCATAATCTTGCCTTCATACACACTTATATGGGTTGATGCATGGTTGGACTGCATGTACGCACGAAAGCTGCTGATTGAATATGAATAGATGAGCAAACAAGTTCTGTAGACAAATAATGAGTGGACAAGCTGGTCAAACAACTGAGGATCCTGTGGTATAGAGGAAATAAGAAGAAATGCGGGTAAGTAGACTAGAGTTGTGATTGCAGTGGGTTGAGTGCAAACTACCAACTTAGGAAAATTTAGTCAGAATCTAATTTTCACTTGAGCCAGCAAATTTGAGATCAGCACACAGTTAATTCTATGATCATGCACAGGTTTCATTGCCTGTGCTATCCATGGCACTTAATTCTTCTAAAACAAAGCATGAAACTTGATTTGAAATTTGTTTGATAGTGCTATCTTGCTCCTGTACTTCTTTTTAAAATTTTTCTTATGGACCTCTATAGGCTGAATCATACAAGTTTTTTAGTTGATAAAAAAACTACTTATGCATCGCTCCTTGAATTATGCATCATGGCTTTTCTAATTATATATTTAGGTTTGTACTTGAGCAGAAAAAAGCTGAGGAGGACAAACTTAATCAACCAATAGATTATGATGCACCTGTTGAATCAGAACAGAGAACAATTGGACTTGGTACCAAGGTAAAGGACATCTTCTCAATGTTTTTCTTTTTCCAACTGAAAAATCATCAGTAGATAGGCTACAGGCCAGCTACATCTTCTGATTGGGCTTTGGATGCATGATAGTTGGGAGTTGGAGCAGCTGTTCTGGTTTTTGGTTTGGTTTTTGCTTTTGGTGACTTTCTTCCTAATGGAAGGTAATGAAATTCATGTACTGTTTCATGATACTATTCTTGCCCAAGGAACATTATTGCCTATAATATTGGTACGAGACTCATCAAATTTGTTTTGAACTCATAGTATGCTTAAATGTTCATCTATTGTGTATAGCCATTAGTAAAGAGCGTGATCAAGAAAGGGAAAATTCATCCTTTATCTGTTGAGTATCTTTTTCTCATTTGTTTTGCTGGGTTTCTCCTCTTCTTAAATTATAGGTTTGTGTCATAAAAAGGTAATAATACAATAGTGATCATAACATAAGGGCTTATTAGTAGAAGTTGAAATCTATTTAGAGCGGCAAATTCCAAACCTCTGCAATTCTGCATTCTCCAAGTCATGCAAAAAGTCACTTGGTTGCTCATACTGTCTCTTGTGATATCTGTGATTGTCAACAAGTTTCTTCCATCAACTTCATGGTTGCTATTATTGCTAGCATGCTCTGTGATACCACCCTATGTCACAACTTGACTGCAGATCTTCATTATCTTCATCGACTTCAAGTTTCTTCCTTAGATATTTCCAGTTTTTGCCTAAATTAAAGATAGTGTAAAATTTGAATTCACGTGCTTTAAAAATGTAAAGTAGGAAATTTATCAATATTTATTCATATATTTCTTATATTAAATAATTTTTCTATATTTTAAATTTATTAAATATATTCTAAGTATATGCAGTCCCTTGACTGCTTACATACCACAGTTGCTATTTAACATTATTGCTAAAGTTTCTTTATTCAGTTATGTTCTAATATTAATAACTCTAATACATCACAACATATCAAATCGAAACCAAGGATTCTCAACCCTGAGTTTGTTTATTTATAAATTAGTGTGGTCAGGTCATTTTATGATTAACTTTATTGAGTATATGCACTTAAGTACAGTCACTATAAATAGTGTGGATATAGGTATATGTTTTTATGTGTACATATGTATGTGTATATATGCATATATAGTGTATATGTGCAAATATATATACCCATTATGTGGATATGTGCATATATGCAAAGTACTTTTATGTGTCAATATAGATGTATGCAGATATTAACGATAGAATTTATTATGTCAAACATATTTGACAATAGAAAGCACTAAAACAAGCAGAACACGCACAAAATCCACATACTAACATAATAAGTAGTTTTGGTTATGTTCACAAGTAATAATACGAGCATACATGTCACAATTGATGCACACAGAATACACATTCACAAAAAAGATAGTCATTTTAGCCCATGCATTCTTAGATCAGGAATTCATGAAGAAGTTGGAGGCTGTCAGAAGGTAAAGATACTTCTCGATTCTGCTTCTAATTGCGTACATATGGATATGCTTAATAAATATTATTAGGTTTGAAACTTCTTGGTTATATGTTCTATGGTGTTTTCTCTATTCGATACTATTAATTTTATAAAATTTTCAAACCTGTGATTCCCATGCTGGAGGTTAGTCAAGCTTATCTTAGGGCAACGATTTGAACGCTGACCATGTTGAAGTGCATCATGTTGTGCTATGCCAATATTGTGTTAGCATTGAATATATATCAGGGTATTGACCTGCATCAATCCAATTTTGTTTTAAATATTTTTCTTCATTTTGGCACAGCGTGGACGAGCTATGCCCATTGACAAAGGCAGTTAAACCCTTATCTTAGGATAACATTACATTGATTAATAATTTTGCATTTTAAAGATCATTTCATTGTTGTGTAAAGGGAAGATAGCAACACTTTAAGAGTACTGAGAAAGGGCATCTTGATACACGAGTTCAGTGGCATCAACAACATAAATATGTCATCTTATGACAATAGTGTAAAAAAGGAGCATCTCGATACATGAGATCTCCCCATTGTAGGATCTAAGGAGGGCAAGATGTATGCAGCATTACCCTCATGCGTGGTAAGGCTATTGTAATGTTTCAGGCCCATGACCCTAGGTATGGAGCAACCTATGATAATAGAATAAGTAACTATAAATATTATGCATGTAGTAATAAATCAAATCTAATTTTATTTATTGTTGAAGTAAACATTAACTTTGTCAATTGTACATTACATTCATTCCCAATGGCCAGCAGGAGTGTCCTTTTTTTCCTTCATAAAAAATCAAGTATTGGACAGATCCATGCCTAAATTGATTGTTTGCTATAAACAACAAAGAAATGTTCGATCTCTTCTGTGGTTGGAGCCAACATTTCAAATCTCATGGGATGGAACCGTTTTGGTTTTTCCATGGAACGAGATGCACTACTGTTCCTTCCCATTTCAGTACTTGGGACAGAAGATATCTTAGGATGTGCCAATCAGGACACTAGAATGATGTCAAGATAGTCCTATTTGATACTTGGAACAGTACCCTATCCTAACATCCTACAAGACGTCTTATCAGGATTTGAAACCATGTTTGTACCTATATAGCCGATGAAAATCCTTATCCTAGCTGTTTCACTTATCTTAGCAGCTGGTTGCCGCAACATTTTGCTAGATAATACAAAATCACATGACTGTTTACTCAAGGGTTTTGTACTATTACTTTCCGCATCAACTATAAGCCTACATTCCATAATCTTGCCTTCATACACACTTATATGGGTTGATGCATGGTTGGACTGCATGTACGCACGAAAGCTGCTGATTGAATATGAATAGATGAGCAAACAAGTTCTGTAGACAAATAATGAGTGGACAAGCTGGTCAAACAACTGAGGATCCTGTGGTATAGAGGAAATAAGAAGAAATGCGGGTAAGTAGACTAGAGTTGTGATTGCAGTGGGTTGAGTGCAAACTACCAACTTAGGAAAATTTAGTCAGAATCTAATTTTCACTTGAGCCAGCAAATTTGAGATCAGCACACAGTTAATTCTATGATCATGCACAGGTTTCATTGCCTGTGCTATCCATGGCACTTAATTCTTCTAAAACAAAGCATGAAACTTGATTTGAAATTTGTTTGATAGTGCTATCTTGCTCCTGTACTTCTTTTTAAAATTTTTCTTATGGACCTCTATAGGCTGAATCATACAAGTTTTTTAGTTGATAAAAAAACTACTTATGCATCGCTCCTTGAATTATGCATCATGGCTTTTCTAATTATATATTTAGGTTTGTACTTGAGCAGAAAAAAGCTGAGGAGGACAAACTTAATCAACCAATAGATTATGATGCACCTGTTGAATCAGAACAGAGAACAATTGGACTTGGTACCAAGGTAAAGGACATCTTCTCAATGTTTTTCTTTTTCCAACTGAAAAATCATCAGTAGATAGGCTACAGGCCAGCTACATCTTCTGATTGGGCTTTGGATGCATGATAGTTGGGAGTTGGAGCAGCTGTTCTGGTTTTTGGTTTGGTTTTTGCTTTTGGTGACTTTCTTCCTAATGGAAGGTAATGAAATTCATGTACTGTTTCATGATACTATTCTTGCCCAAGGAACATTATTGCCTATAATATTGGTACGAGACTCATCAAATTTGTTTTGAACTCATAGTATGCTTAAATGTTCATCTATTGTGTATAGCCATTAGTAAAGAGCGTGATCAAGAAAGGGAAAATTCATCCTTTATCTGTTGAGTATCTTTTTCTCATTTGTTTGCTGGGTTTCTCCTCTTCTTAAATTATAGGTTTGTGTCATAAAAAGGTAATAATACAATAGTGATCATAACATAAGGGCTTATTAGTAGAAGTTGAAATCTATTTAGAGCGGCAAATTCCAAACCTCTGCAATTCTGCATTCTCCAAGTCATGCAAAAAGTCACTTGGTTGCTCATACTGTCTCTTGTGATATCTGTGATTGTCAACAAGTTTCTTCCATCAACTTCATGGTTGCTATTATTGCTAGCATGCTCTGTGATACCACCCTATGTCACAACTTGACTGCAGATCTTCATTATCTTCATCGACTTCAAGTTTCTTCCTTAGATATTTCCAGTTTTTGCCTAAATTAAAGATAGTGTAAAATTTGAATTCACGTGCTTTAAAAATGTAAAGTAGGAAATTTATCAATATTTATTCATATATTTCTTATATTAAATAATTTTTCTATGTTTTAAATTTATTAAATATATTCTAAGTATATGCAGTCCCTTGACTGCTTACATACCACAGTTGCTATTTAACATTATTGCTAAAGTTTCTTTATTCAGTTATGTTCTAATATTAATAACTCTAATACATCACAACATATCAAATCGAAACCAAGGATTCTCAACCCTGAGTTTGTTTATTTATAAATTAGTGTGGTCAGGTCATTTTATGATTAACTTTATTGAGTATATGCACTTAAGTACAGTCACTATAAATAGTGTGGATATAGGTATATGTTTTTATGTGTACATATGTATGTGTATATATGCATATATAGTGTATATGTGCAAATATATATACCCATTATGTGGATATGTGCATATATGCAAAGTACTTTTATGTGTCAATATAGATGTATGCAGATATTAACGATAGAATTTATTATGTCAAACATATTTGACAATAGAAAACACTAAAACAAGCAGAACACGCACAAAATCCACATACTAACATAATAAGTAGTTTTGGTTATGTTCACAAGTAATAATACGAGCATACATGTCACAATTGATGCACACAGAATACACATTCACAAAAAAGATAGTCATTTTAGCCCATCATGACACAATTGCAGTTGTCTACCATGCCAGACAAGACAGTAGCCCATCATGACACAATTGTAGTTGTCTACCATGCCAGACAAGACAGTCATGAAGATGCACCTTTTGAGGCACTCAAATGAGGCCCCTGTAAAGTGACATTTCTGAGAGCATCAATGTGGCGAGGAACTAGAGATGAATGTTAAAGCACCTTGACATGTCTTGGACAGCTCTATAATCAAGAGTTAAAATGTTGGAATGGGTACATTACTAGAATGGACTGTATTGTACCAGAACATGGCTTGTCTGTTGGTCTGCTGAAGCAGCAAAACTGAAGATGTAATATCATTTGTCAGTATGGTTTGGTACCGAGGGGCTTATTGGAACCGTTACCTTATGGAATGATACAATACTTAACTCCATTGCTGATCCATCCCAATTGGCTTCTAGGCAAAACTAGGGTTGCCAATTGATCTGAGAAGCTTAAACTCAGTTCAAGCTTGAATCAAGTTTGAACCTGGTTCAAAAGCTCAGATTAATTATGAGCCAAGCCTGAAATGAACCTGGCTTGATCAGATCGGCTTGATAAGACTTGCAAATATAATATAATATAATATATGGTACATTGTGTGTATATAAATGTATACAAACTTATTTATTCATTTGAAAATTTTATTCATATGTAAATTTTATTCGATGGCTTAGTTGCAAATTTATTAACTTTTGTGGTGCGACAATGTATTCCAGAGTATATTTAATAATTTTCTAGATCTATTGTTTGTGATTCAATTTTATTAATCTTGTAAGCTTTATTGTTGGAGTCAGCTACATGTGAATTCAGCAGGAGAAAGCTTCAATTCATGTTTGAACCATGATTGATTCTGAGCTTGATGTAATTTCAGCTCAATTAGAACTATCAAGCTGATCAGTTCGGTTTGTATCCAGCTCAATTTGAAAATATACTCAGATTAGTCTCGATAAATAATAAACAAATCAAGCTTCATCCAAAAATTTAGGCTTGAAAATAATTTCAAGACTGATTTGATCAGACTAGGCTCAATCAAGTTTGACTCAACTCCAGCCCTATGTAAAGCTGAAAGGTTTTGGTTTTAATTTCAAGTTCTGGGCAAAACTTCAAACCATAAAACTTAAGTTATGCTGGTGAGGATATTTGACTGCATTGTTATGTTCAATTTTATGCTGAAATGATCTCAATAATGTAATTTTCTATTAAATTGGAAAAATGCTAATCATCTAAACATGTCTGATGTTATATTAGTGTATGATGTACATTCTTTAGCTTGGTTGACAATCTAGCTGACGGCTATCTGAATATCAATGCTGGAGGGTAGTCAAACCAGACAACAAATTTATTCTCTAATCTTCTCTTAAACCTAATATCAAAAGGATTTTTCTTCTCTTGCAAATCTTTTGTTTTATTTTGACAAGATTGCTTAGATCGCAAAAAAAACAAGAAAATTTACAGGATGATAAGGTGGAGGGTTGATGTTAGATTGTCAAACAGCATGTAAAGCTCAATAAGAATACAGGAGAGGCATTGAATTGCTCCTTGAAAGAACATTGAAGGAAGGGTTGAATAGAAATGCTTGGCGAATGAGGATCCTTAAAGCCAATGCCAAATAGCTAGGATAAGGTGTGATGGTTTAGTTACTTGTATCTTTAACGGTATTGACATATCCAACACCTTTTCCCAAAAAAAATGGAAAAAAAAAATCATAGGTCTTTTTCATTCAAAAGTATGAAACCAACCCCTGTTTCGGTTTGGGTTTCTGCTGAAACTTTGAGCCATGCTTTTTGTCAGTATACTTGTAATAATATTAATATTTAGTGATCTCTGCTGCTCTAATTTTTTTTGACTAGAGTGCATTCTTGATTTTGGCTGAGATGAAGAGTCATTATACTTTTTTTTTTTTTTTTTTTAAAGCTGTTACCAAGATGTTGCATAACCAGGTCATGATGCTATATTATCATTTCATGGTGCAGTTGCCCTTTGCTGAAAGGTGGAAGTTACTAGAGGAGGAAATAATTCGGCCTGGGAATAATGAGAGAAAACAGTTCGAGTGTGAAGGCAAATGTAATCCAATTTACAGATATGACCTGAAACCATTTAGTGTAAGTAAAATAACATGGTGAAACTGTTTTGTATTTTCTTTCAGTATTCATATATAACTCCATGTCTTTTTTATTTATGTTGTTTATTATTATTTTTTAAATAAATCAGGTTAGGAGGAAGGATTTTTGGTTGTTATCTACTGTTGTTAAGCTTCTGAAGGAGTTCATTCCCAAGCTTTCTAATGCAGCTGATGGCCTTATATTTCAGGTATTTGATCATGAAAGGTTTTGGAATTTTTCTGTCCATGAAGAAATCAAATCTTGATGTCCAAGTACTTTGCTTTCACTAGTACATTTTAATTGGCCCACATTTGATGCAGCCTAATGTCATGAAGACACCAGCTAGAGTTGTCAAGGTCCTTCTTGAAAGCTTAGTATCTTCTATGAAAATTTTTGGTTGTTGTCCTGAAAATCTGGCCATGGAAATATAGACTTTTGATGAAAAACAAATACTTCAAACAGTTTAGGAATTTGGAAGCCAGAAAAGGAACCAGGAGGCAATGATCTGGGACCGCTGTGGTAAAAAGAATACAGTGTGCATGTATCTAGAAATTCACCAGGCAATAGCAAAATTGATACTGACAGAATTAGGCAGGTCCACCAGAGGAATGTGGATGCATAAGAAAGCTTGTAAAACAACTGATATAAATATGAGCAATAATCAAACATTCAGTGAAATGTTGTAAAGTTATCAAGCAAGTAAATTGATTTTAAGCTAGTACGATGCCCAGGATAAAAATTAAATTGGAATTAATGATCGGATTTGGGCAGAGGAACAGGTGTATCCAGAGGAAGAAAACAGCCCTTTTTTTTATTCCTTTTTTTTGGATAACCAATTTCTTCTTTCAACATTTTAAAGGTGGTGGCCTCTTCTAATAGAAGAGGAGAAGAGAGACGTGATATGGGACATACATAACCTGAACTGAAACATCAGATATACTTATTCCTTCCATCTTTTCTTTTTGATTGGCCCTTTTCCTAGGTACCATAACCAAAGGCTGGTGCATCACTCTGTTTGTCGATTTCCAAAACCTATGAATCTCATGCAAAGAGTCAAGAAACCTACTGTTTTTTGTCTTTTGGTGCCACAATCATGGCCACTTTTAGGCAGTCCTTTTGGAATCTACCTTTTTTTTTATTAATTGTAGTTTTATTACTCTCATGTACTTGTACCCATATTTTGGTGCCTCACCTTGTATATGTCCCCTCTCTTATCTATTGTCTCTAGAATAGAATTGCTTCCACACTTTCATATAACCATCTCATCATTTTAGAATCTCACCAGTTTGGTAAAATTGTTTAGCCACCACAACTCTTCAAAAGCTTGCACCCTTCTCTTTTTGTGTTACCTTGTCATCAGTTTGAAGAAAACCCTATGAGGCTCTGATAGCCCAAACTAGCAGAATCAAAAGGTATAATTGAAAATATTGCATTTAACAAGGCCAACCATATTCCTGATCACTTTTTTGCAAAAAATACCATAATGAATTGCTTATGTTGTAAGAATTTAATTTTTGAGTGAGACCAGCTTGCTTTGTGAGCTGTCAAGTCTTGTGTGTCAGGCAAGGTTGAATAGGCATGATCTTTCAATCGCTGAGTATGGTCAGCAACTTCTGTCACAATTTGTTTATGTAGAACAATAGTACCTTTGTTTGAAATGATTTATTACAGCTTTAGGAATTTAGGAAGACTCTGCAACATCATCAAGTTTGTTTTGTCTTGAATTTTTTTTTTTTTTTTTTTTTTTTTTTTTTTTTGGGCACCAGTCCTCAAAGGATTTTTAAGATAATCTGGTTGAGCTGAGTGTAATATCCTGGTTGTCTGCAAGTTATGAATAAAATATTGGGCTCAAGAATAAGCATAAAAATGTATAATTGCTCTAAATATTATGTAGGTGTTTATATTGTGTATCAAAGCACTAATGCAACATTTAGTTGACCAAGTGGAATTTTGTCTTTCATAACATCTTAATGGAAAATGTGTAAGATATTAGTCACAATGTCTTAGGGAGAGTGCTCATTTCCTTGCAAGTTATTATTCAATATCAATTTGTTTCATCATGATTGTGGTCCTTTTCTTGAGAGATCAATGTGATGCATCTTTCACACTTTCTATGTGTATTTTGAAAGCTCTCCCTGTAATCTCTAAGAAGCTTGATGCTTTTTCTTTGTTGGAGAAACTTCTATAATTATTATTGTGCTAAACACATGACGTAATTAATGACTTTTGGTAGTTATTTACTTTTTCTTGCCCCCCTAAGGTTGGGACGATCCTTATGTACCTCATACCCACGAAGGTCTTCTAAAGTGGAAGTATACAGAGATAAACTTGGTTGACTTTCTATTTGAGGTTTGTTCATGGCTTCATCTATAAAATAATTAAAATGTTATCACAGTGCACAAAGCTCCTGCTACTAGGTGGTTTGTGGAGGGTCAAACGTATGCAGCCTTACCCTTGCTTGTAGAGAGACTATTACCATGTTTTGTGCCCGTGGTCACTTAGCAGCCTTATTGTTGCATCAACGCCCACCCAGTGTAAAATAATGGATACTGTGATTTTTTTGGTTTAAATTTTAAATTGATGCATGCTGTTCTATGCATTTAAAAATGTAAATTCTTATTTGTTTTTAGGTATTGGAGAACTTGATTTATTTGTTTTGTGTTTGTAGGTGGGGAGTGAGAGTCGGGAGTTACCTTTCTTTTCAAGAGGGAAAAAAAGAAACTCATGGATGGTGCACGAGTTATATTTAAAGGTGGGTAATTATTTTCAACCTTTTTCTCTCGTACAACATTTTCTATGATGGTCACCATTATTTTTTCCATCCTCTCCCATCTCCTATTGCTTAATGTTATTTTGGTTTTCAACCTATGCTGTTGGTATAACTGATATATTGTTTGATGTTATTTTGTAGAGATGTTTTGTATTGAATCCATGGTTCTAATTGATTAATGTAATGCATAATTCGATATCTTGATCAAGAATTAGTAGTGAACAAATATAGGCTTGCCCAATTCATTCCTATTCGCTATCATATTTGGAGCATACATTGTAGATCACATTCGGTCCCTGCGCAACCCCCTCCCCCTCCACCCACACACCAATAGCGGAAGTAAATATTGATCCTCAAAGAGTAAGTTAATTTGAATAGATATATTTATGTGGAAAACACTATTAATGAAAATTTAAATTACTCATTATTTGGATCTCATATTGTGGATGTCGATATCAATTTGGGCTCCATCCTGCGAACTTCTAAATCCTCTTTGGGGCATTTGGTATTGGGTCACCATTTAAGTTCATCGATGATATGGATCGAGGTGATGGGATCAGCTTAATGATCTTGGATTACTCCAGTTCTACAATCACTATCCAACCTAGTGATTCCGTATCCATCTATCAGGTCAACTATCCAAGATCAGACCCAGGTAATAATCTTGACTTAAGATTTAGGGACCAAAATGTCTCTTATCCATGCGTGGTATTATTTTCATTTTAATATAATATAATTTAATATTATATGATTATATTATAATATAATATGATATTTAATATAATATAGTATAATAATTATACTATAATGTTATAGTCATGTTAGAATTTAATTATAGGATAATGTTATAATGTTCTATCATAATATAATATAATATAATATAATATAAATAATATTATAAGAAGAGCAAGAATTTATGGCATTTTTTTGTCTTATCATAGAAAAATTGGGAAACCTAATTCTATGCTATCATGGAAAAATTGAAAGCAACCTCATATTTTTCCCATGGATTTTATTCATGGTTTGAGGTGGCAATATTTTATTTCTAGTTTTTGAAAATCTTTGTTTGGATACCAGAGAGGGAAAGGTTAAGTTTAGGTACAGGCTATGTAGGCATAATCATCTTTAAATCTTAGCAACCCATTTTCTTGTTTTAGTTTACCTTGATCTTGCTGCATCCAGATGGGTTCTGGAAGTGAATCTGCTACTTCAGAACCTTACGGAAGTAACGTAGTTATATTATTTAGGCTATGGGTCTATCCACTGCTGATTGACCTTTGGATATGAGATTCATGTTGTTGATATTTTCATCTTGTTTAACACTCATAATCATTGACGAATTGCATGAGTTTAGGGATTATGATTTCTTTAAATTCTCTTTGTTTGAAGCCATATCATTGTGCAGGCCAAGAGGATGTCTCATCCCTTTCAGGAAAGATAATCGAGTGCTCCTGGTATCCCGACGAAGGGTGTTGGGCATGCATGCGGATCAGAGCTGATAAAGCAACACCAAATGATATTAGCACTTATCGGAAGGTACTCACTCTGGTCTTGCTTTGCCACATGACCGTGAAGTATGTAGCAGGCTTTTCCAATACTTTTGCCTTCTTCACAGGTGATGAGGAGCATTAATGACAACATCACAGAAGAAGTGCTTCTAGATGAGATTGCAGAGATTGTTCGCCTCCCAATGTATGCAGATAGGATAGTACGAGCGCAGCAGCTTCAGCATCGGCCAAGGTGAGAACAATTCTATGTTGATTTAGTTCCCTCAGGGGCACTACGGCCCTATGGTATCATCACCGGATCCTCGCTGGTGTCTTGCTTCCCAATAGCTTCACATGTAATAATTACTAGTGGTTGGTAGTGGTCTGGGACTGTTGGACGGTGCTAATTGTTGCTGTCCGGTCCAATCTTGTACAAGCCTCTGCCCTGTATAAATTTTTAGGCTTCTTGTAAATCAGTTTCTTATATTTTTTATTCGTGGGTTGTCGAGAACATAGAAGAACTTCAACAGGATATGAAGGGGAGATGACAGAGAATGGATTCTCACTGCTGTGCTTGTCAAACCTTAGCACTCCTTAACCATTTGTTGTTGATATGTGCTGAAATAATCGATAGTAGAGGTTTGTATCAGATTCTTGTCTATGCTTCTCTCCCATCCATTGGTGCCATGGACATAGCATATGGATACCAGAACCGAGTATTTTGAGAGTTGGCATTCTGTTTATCATGCATTGATCTCCAAGTGATTTACGCTTGTAATTACTAGTTGCAAGTTACATCATAAAGACGCTGCGAAATGAATGAGCTGTCATCTGCTTAATAATACTCAAATGTAATCAGTGCTGGTTATAATATTTGTATGGAAGATGGCTAAGGTGGCTTCCTTGTGTTTTGTTTTTAATTTATAATTTAAATCAATATTAAATTATAAAATTCTATGATCAACCCACACAAGGTGAAGTGATGGATATAGCAACTCAAGGGATATGTGGCAACGAAAGTGATGGATATAGCAACTCAAGTTAATTTCAGAGGGAAAGTAATGTATTTAACGAAGTTTCAAAGGGCTTGAAGGAGGGCTTTCCTTTCAAAAGAATAAAATAAATATAAAATTATATTACATAAAATAAATTCTAAATTTTTTTTTCAAGAAAAATAAATAAATCGAAAAATATATTACATAAAAATAGGTTGTTCTCCCTTTTTTTTTTTTCAATAATGAGATATACAACAGATATGAAAAATAATAAAATTATAAGAAATGTAATATATAAAAATATAATATTATATGGTATGTATTTTAATTTGATCTAGAGTTTGGTTTGAGTTTTCATAATATAGAACCCAAATTCAAATTGAAACCGTAAATTGTATTATTTAAAATTTATATTTTAATTAAAATTTTGATGATCAATGCATACTAAATAGTATTTGTATGAGACTTATGTACATCCTTGAATTAAAGTATTAGATGTTACAACTAAAGGGATTAGTGGCAAGTTGGTGATATTCCCACGCTTTGGCTGTAGAAAGGAGAGACGCTGGATGGTTGACATTTGTTGTTGATTTGAGATAATTAGAGGCCGCTCAAATTTGAATGGTTTTAAGATCAACCCGAGCTTGGCTCAAAGGAATGAGAATTATGTGCATCCCTAATTTGAAGTGATAGAAGCGGCAGCTCAAGGGGTTTGTGGTAAATTGGTGATGCTAGTAAACTTTCGCTAAGGAGAGGAGTTGCCGCATAGTTTTCATTCTATGGGGCAAATAATGGATGGTTGGATTCAAATTTAATTACATTCGAATGGATGACAAGCAACTTCCTCTTAAGTTCTTATTTCCCCTTGAAATAACCAATCTTCCTAATTCTTGTTCTATCTTATTTAAGATGCAAGAACGTTAAACCACACCATGTTTATGTTATACATGCTCGAAAGTTCTGAAGTTCTTTCGGTCGGTGTCTATACCTGGCATCCTTGTGAATGATAGATCTTACCTACTATATTTTTGTGCTGAAAGTACCAAAGAAAAAGTAGACAAGAAGAGAGAAGAAAAGCAGAGATGTGACTTGTCTTGATTTCCCCCACTCCAGTTTTAGGGACCTTTGTTTCTTTTACTCTTGCATCTTATGAAATAGGACAGGACGAATCTACCACCTTACTTGGAGGATGATACTGAAAAAATCTGGAATCAAAACTGGCCATTAACGATGAATCGCCAGATGCATCGAAGCTACAAACGACTGCCATGCAAGCAGCCCCGGCTATTAACTGCTAGCAAGGAGAGGAGGCACCTTCTCTTGTTGCCTCTCCATGGTTACAGCTGCTGTTAATAATAGGGCCGGCTGTGATCTTTTTATGCTAGTTGTGTTGAAGATTGTGATTATGTGATCTTCAGCTGCAGCTTCGCAAAGCAATCAATATTGGTTGGATTTAGAGATTTATCTGAATCTGTATTTTTTAACCTCTTTTATGATGTTTTTAGCAGATTTTATGTCCCAAGATAATATTGAGAAGGAGGCTAAAAGTCATGACAGTGATGATGGGTTGGCTAATTTCAGAGCAAGTTGTTTTCCCCCGATGACTTAATTAGACGTGCCTTGAGTTAGGTACCCCATCCCTAGGTATGTCGAAAGTAAAACGTTGAAGGCTCTGTCACTGGTGTTGGTTTCATAATTAGAGACTCGGTCGGGAGGCTGATTTTTGCTGCCGGGGAGAGACTCGCTGATTGTACGTTTCCTACTGAGCTATCAGCAGCTTGGGCTGGCCTTTGCACTATAACTGTGGTTATAAATTGGACTTCTAATTTGTCTACTTTTGTGATGCCAACTCATCCGTTTTTGAAGGATATCTGATGGGACTTCTTATTTGTCTACTTCTTCGATACCAACTCATCCCTTATTAAAGGATCTCTGATGAATTGGAAGATCTACTTTGATTCTTTATGAAGTTCTTTTTTTTTTTTTCTATATTATGAGTTTTCATAATATAGAACCCAAATTCAAATTGAAACCGTAAATTGTATTTCATGGGGCAAAGTGTAGTTTTTGGTCCGAGCCATTTTAAATTTTGACAAAATAAATTAAAATATTTTTTAAATTGAAGAAAGAAAAATATAAAATATTATTATATAAAAAAAGTTATGCTCGTTTCTCAAAAATCGAGGTATGGAAAAGGTTAATAAAAAAAATATAAAGTACATAAATTACAAGTTCTAATTTGTTTTACGATGATTTGAGTTCCCAAAGCAGAAAATCCAAATTCAAATTATAAATTGTATTATTTAAATTTTATAATTTCAACCGAAGGTTTTTAAGTTTAGTCCGAACTAAACTAAATCAATTCAGTCTAAACTCATCTAAATCAAATAAGACCCTAATTTGAAGGATTTTGATTATTTGTTCGATAAAATAAAAATTATATAATATATTAAATATATTATCTTAATTTGATTTATGGTTTGATTTGAGCTCCCATACATATAACTCAAATGCAAACCATAAATTAAATTATTAAAATTTATAATTTACATAGAAAGTTTTTAAGATCAATCTAAACTAAGCTGAACCAAATGAGAATTATGTACACCCCTAATTTGAAGGGTATATGGACTGGTGATGATACTGTCAAGCTTTTAGAAAGTTGCTACATGGTGGGCATTTGATGGGGATAAAATATGGTTATGGTTTTTGCTATATGCCATTTTAGATTTTAATGAAATAAATTAAAATATCCTTTTAAATTTAAAAAAGAAAATAAATTTAAAATTTTATTACATAAAAAAAGATTTTTCTCATTTTTGAAAGAATTGAGATATAGAAAAGGTTAGTCAAAAAATAAAAAATTATAAAATATATTAAATATATATTTTTTAATTTGATTTATGATTTGGTTTGAGCTTTCAAAATAAATATAAATATTTATTATATAAAAACAGGTCAAGTCCTTTTTTTCAAAGAATTGAAATATAGAAAAGTTTGTCAAAAAAATAAAATATTATAAAATATTGTATGTTTATATATACACAAATATATATATATATATATAGAGAGAGAAAGGAAGGGATAGATTTGGCTACATTCGAATATAGCTAAGTTTGAATTCGTTTATTTTCTTCACCATTGAATATATATAATTTATCAATCCTAAAGATAAAAAAAAGTAAAACAAATAGGATAACTCTGAGATTGGTGTGACTCAGTGATAAAGAAAGAGGATTGGAGGCTACATTCAAATGTAGTGAAATATATATGTATTATATTAATTTGATTTATGATATAGTTCAAGTTCTCATCGTATAGTACCAAAATTCAAATAGCAAGTTAAATTATTTGTAATTAATAATTTAAAATAAAATTTTTAAACATAAATTAACTTAAATTTTAATAATAAAATAATATAAAATATAAAATAATATAATTTTAAAATTATTTATTCAATCAACAATTTTAACTTGTTTCAACAAAAAGAAAAAAAAAAAAAAAAAAAAAGTTTGAAATGCTGTGTTGAGATTCCACATGGCTTTCCAACATTATTCTTAGAAATTATTTCACGCTAGTACCATTCTAGAAATTGGTTTTTTTAAAAATGTTATAATTATGATTTCAAAAGAAATTCTCTTTATCAGGCGGCCTCATCCGCCGTGGTGCGGGCAAGTGATAGCGATCGCAAGACAATGCGATCCCTTCCCTCCTGACTTGCTGTCTTCCGTTATCTCCTTGGCCGACGCTGCAGCACCCGAGTCGAAATCCACTCCCTATCCCCCTCTCCTTCCGTCGACACCCGTGGCCGCTCGAGCTGATCCCTTCCGTCAAGTATTTTTCCTTCCCCCCCTCTCTCTCTCTCTGTATATCTCGTTCCTTTACTCTCTCATTTTTGGAGGCTCAATCCTGGAGGTCTGGAGAAACCGCTGGCATCCGCTCTCCGCTCATGGATTTCTGCCTCCCCGCAGCGGTATGCGACCCACCGTTCCCTTTTACTCACTCATATACCTTAACCTTTTCTTTTTTACATCCTTCTTTCGCTGAATTAGTGAAATATTGTTCAACAGTGGAACTACCCTCAATAATTGAATTTATTAAAATTAATAGATGAGGATGCTATGTGAATTTCATACTTCCAGCTTGTGAAAGGAAAAGAAAAATCCCCTTCAAGGGGAATAGAAAAGGCTGTTTCCTTTTACTTGTTCTTTTAAGTGCAAGGGACGGCCAAGAATAGGTTTACATAGCGCATGGAAATGTTGTGCCACTTCCCTTGCGGGAGAACCAGTGATAAGCTCGGCCTTTTCGTTAGCTGGCTTGAGAATTGATAGCCTGAGAACATAGTTAACGTTTTAAGCTTCTAAATTGTTAATAAAGTTGCTCTCGCCAATCTTTTGGGCTAAGCTGAGAACATAGCTAACCCAGTAAGCTTCTAAATTGTGGATAAATTTGCTCTCGTCAAGATCTTGGTTTTTGACAGCTGGATGGTTCTACTACATAAACATTCGCATGCATGTGCATAGGTAGCTTGAAGTCAATTACATGCAAAGATTTGTGAAATGCAGATAATCTAAAACTAAAAATGAGTTTGGTCAACTCATTCATTTTTATTTTTTATTTTTTACTAATTTTGTATGGGTGTCGCAAGATGGTGGTGACCATTATCAGTTTCAGAATTGATGAAACTGCATCAACGCTTTGGTGTATAATTAAACATCAATAAATTACCTAATCAGTCTACTTGAAATCACACAATCAGGAGAGACTGCTTTTATTGTATGACTATTTTGTGTGCCCCCTTTGTCTTGAAGAAAAAGGCAACAAAAAGGCCAGCAGAATTCATTAAGTTTATGAATTAGTACAGAGAGTTTGCTCCTGACCTTGGTGGGAAGGTCAGTAGTCTAAACAGAAAGGAAAAAGGTAGAGCTGGAGAAGCGATAGGGGGTTTGAAAGAAGGTTGACTATTTTGCATGTTGAGGCTCAAGGGATCCATAACACTTGCATTGGTCATTGACTTTTTGGCATTCCGTATGTAAAACAAGGTTTAAGTTCCATGTTCTGTTAGGTGTATATGATTGCCTTTGAGGACTTGTGAAACCAAACAAGACGTGCACTATCTGTTATCATAGAATAACTACATTGTGTCTAAATTGGACGGTTAAATTTAAGGTTGGGGGTTGATAGATGGGTTTGATAAAGTGATTTTTGATGAAAATAAGTTCACCTCTAAAGTTTCTTCTTAGACATAGTTTCTTTCCGATGGATTGGCAAAATCTAAGATCCTCGCAGTAAGAAAAAATACATTGTTATATACTTTGAACATTTTAATTTTCTGGTGTGCAATTCATTTTCGCAAGCACACCACAAAAATCGATACTTGCGTTGAATATAATATTTTATGCAATTTTGATTTCTTTATCAAGAAGATTAAGTGGTAAAAACTCTTTATATATTTAAAGTTCGCCGAGCTTTGATCTTTCTTTCATTCTCTTTATGACATTGCTTTGAGAGAGTCTACATATCTTCTCATAACTGAGCACTGGAAATTGTAGGCATACTTACCAGGTTCTGGAAGCAGCATGCTTGTCAGGAGATGTAAGTCAAACAAGAACAAGCATGAATTTTATGAGTCTACTAATATACTTTGTTTAGCTTCAAAAAGACGTGGTTTTGGGACTGAACCTGTGAAGAAAGAAAAGGTAAAAATTTGGCAGTTTGATTATATATAGAAGAAGATATGTTTTTTTTTTGCATGTTCGGGCAATTTAATCACATTTTTAGAAATTGTGCTTAACATTTTAAGAAATTCTATTACCTTGGAATACATCTACTTTTATTGATTCTCTTGTAGAAAATGTCTTTTCATCAAGGTATAGATTTGATGCATATGACCATGTTCTCATGGGATAACTTTATAGTTCATTTTCTTCAAGTCTTTCTCATCCTGTTTCTGAAAGTATTTGCCCAAAAAAAAAAAAAAAAAAAACAGGAAGTCTTGCTTGACCAGGTTCACCGATAGTGTAACCTGGACAATTTCTTCAAACTCCAAGAATCCATGCAAGCTATATATCTAGATTCAATATATGCCATACACTTTGGATGCTCATCAAAATCCTTGGTTGCTGCACTCGAAGATTGGTTGGGAGTTGAACTCTTTGAACAATGAGTTCAAAATACTATTATGTCATTGGAAGCGGGCTTTTGTCATTTATAGAGATCATGTAGGTATATCTTTCAGCTAGTAGGGTTGTTTGAATGAGAAACATGCATCTTGAAAGACCTTGAGACATAGTTTCATTTAATGTTCTCTTGTTAGTTAAAATTGTTTGTTTTGTTATGTCCGATCATCTCTTTTTCATTTTTTTCCCTACTTGCCAAGTCATACACTTGGATATGTCCATGTCTCTTCAACTCTTCAACATTAAACAATACGATATTTTGTTTAAATACATCATGCTGCTTTAAGTTACTTAAATCATTATATCTTCCACATTCCAATGAAAGAAGTCTCCCTTCCACCTAGTTTAACTAAAAATATTTCTAAATGAAGTTGTATTTCCTAGTTTGTGATGGGATTCTAGATGCCTTGTCTTGGGATACTGATCTAATTTTCTTGTTTAAGTGGTATTACATAATATTTTTGTTTTCAAGTTTTAGCTTAGAATGTTATAGATTATGACACACCTTTACATTGTATCACATTTCTATATTTATCGTTTTGAATGTCTTTCATTTGATTTTGCCCTGCAGAATAATGATACAAAGAAATTGAAAGAGAGCATGCACTCTGCACCAGAATCAAGGTGTAATATGTTTATGCCTTACATTTATTCATGTTTTATCTTGAACGATATGTATTTGTCTATAGTAGCTTCTCTGTTGCATATTTTTGGTCTATTTTGGTCTCATCATTTTCTACTGCTTGAAATACTAGTCATTTGCTTTTGTTTCAGCTGATTTCATGTTTAGCTCATAAAGATTGGTAGCAACTATTGGAGTAAGTGCAAAAATTATAGTAATTAAACCAAACTTATGTAGTTATTTCTTGAAAGTAGGAAACCTGCAGTAAAGGTACATGCATAAAACTCATGTTAGACTCTCCATGCTACAATCCTTTATGGTGAAATTATTGCAGTTCATTTTCACTAGAGCATAAGTTATGGGAAAAGTATAGATTATTTATATATCTTGTGGATTGAACTATTATTTTCTGTGCTTGTTCTGCTCAAGTGTTGGCTGGGTATGCGCCAGAAATGTTATGCAGCTTCAACACATGGCATGCATGGAAAATAATGATATAGATTCTTAACATAATATGTGTTATTGGCATGTTGTGATTCGGTTTGAAGCCCCTACCAAAATTGAATTTTTTGCTAGAACTAGGACTGGAAGTGGGCTTGGATTGGCCCGACTTCAGGCCGGACACTAGGCTAGGCCCGAGCTAATTCGGGTTGGATTTGGTTTAAAGTGAGAGCCAAAATGATTTCAAATCAAGCTCGAGTTGTTACTTGGTCCAACTCGAAGCCTGAGCTTGAAGAAGGCTCGAAGCATTGGCCTTTCATTAGGTTCGAATATGATCCGAATCTAGTCCCAAAATTTTAAAATATGATGGGCTTTTAAAATTTTATAATGAATTTTCTATCAATTGTGTGAGATTAGCTTATAACTTTTCTTGAGTGATTAGGTGCAATTATTTTAAATGTTGTTTGTTTTTGTGCAAGCATTTAAAAATTGAAAATTCTCTATCAATCTAGTTTTTGGCCCAAATGAGTTGCTGTGGGTTAGTCCAATTAGGTTTCGAACCGGGCGTAGGCTCGGGTTAGGCTTGGGCTTGGATTCTAAAAAAAATTTTTAGGCTTGAGCTTAGGTAGAAGCTCCCAAAAAAATTTTGAATTAAGCTTGAGTTGGGGCATGGCCCGATGCAGCCCAGCCAACTCTCAACCTATCTTGAACAGTTGATATCAACCCAATTGCGAGATCTACATTATTTTTTGGCTGAAAAAGCAATTAAGTAATTAGCATTTGTAAGCCTATGATTCTTGTTAGCTTCCCCATCTTTATTTTTTACTATTAAGTTTGGGGAGATGGAAGTTGGTTTCCTATGATCGGTTGAATCTTTGAAGAAAATTTGAGCTATTTTGGTGTTCAGTACCAATAGATTCAATTCATTACTAGGTAAATTTGTTTAACCATTAATTTGTTAATGGTTAGGTTTCTAGTGACTATTTTATTATTTGTGGAAGTCTCCATCTTTGGGCTCAAATTACTATAACAAAATAAAAATCCGACTTCAACCATAGAATTTTTGAACAATTATTCTCAGAAACTGTGAATTTTAATTTTATTATATATTTAGGAAAAATCTGAGTTTTATGAATTTCCTCAGAATTTAATATCAATGCATAAACTTCTTGTTTAAGAATGTTCAATGACCATTACAACTATTAATAATTAATAAGTTGGTGATTTTTATCTTTATAAAGTATATGAATTTCTACTTGACAAATTTCTGATTCATATTTTTTGTTCATGTCGATGGTTGCCGATTTAATTGTATTTTAGCTTATATCTTGCTAGAGCTGCTTTTATTCTATCTGTTAGCATACCATATTCTCTTCTTTCAAGGATTCTTTAAAAGTTGTGTCTTCTTGATGCAGTAGATTATATTCTGGAAAGACTAAATCAAGAACTCAGCGTAAGTTTTTTATGCTTGTTCTAAACACCATGATTTCCTGCCATCTCATTCTGTTATATTTGATGTTGTTGATGTTTCTTTGTCCGTCACATAGATATACTATCAAACTATGAATTTAGGGTATTTGCACTACTTTTGGATCTTAATTTCTAGTTTTAAGCAAGTCGTTATTTTCTATCATGTCATCTATTACAGAAATATCTGGCATGCCAACTGTCAATCTTGAGTTAGTCTCAAGATAATTTTGTTTTTTTCCTATGAAATTGTTTTTCCACAGCTGGGATATGAAGGCTAGATGGCACAGATGTTAAATCATCAGCTGAGGCCCTTATTGCTGAATATATTATTTGATTTATTCACATCTGCCTTGACCAGCTCTTTGTGGCCATGGGGACCATCTTGATGGGTTTTACATTTAGTCCTGTGTTGCATGCAAGTATAGATGCTATAAGAGTGCTGTTCAATACATCCTGTGAGTGTTTGCCACACTCTAGTGGGTTTCATACAACTTGAACATCAAAATTTATTTCAAAATTTGTAGTTTCAAGATACTTGGGCTTTATGTACCTGCGTGTTCAAGAAATCCATCTCACTTTTGTTGTTTATAATGGACCATAACAGGCTCTTAATTGTTCTTTTGTCTTGTACTTTCTTTGGATTCTGGGTTTTTTATTGGTTTATTATATCCATATTTATTTATTAATGTTACTCTAACTCTGGCTTAATGTTTCTTGAAAAAACCTTACTCATGTAGAGGCACCTCAATTAACTGGTGGAATCAACCGAAAATCAAGGGATGCAGTCTTAGATCAGGAATTCATGGAGAAGTTGGAGACTGTCAGAAGGTAAAGATACTTCTCGATTCTGCTTTTAATTGTGTACATATGGATATGCTTAATAAACATTATTAGGTTTGAAACTTCTTGATTATATGTTCTATGGTGTTTTCTCTATTCGATACTATTAATTTTATAAAATTTTCAAACCTGTGATTCCCATGCTGGAGGTTAGTCAAGCTTATCTGAGGGCAAGGATTTGAACGCTGACCATGTTGAAGTGCATCATGTTGTGCTATGCCAATATTGTGTTAGCATTGAATATATATCAGGGTATTGACCTGCATCAATCCAATTTTGTTTTAAATATTTTTCTTCATTTTGGCACAGCGTGGACAAGATATGCCCATTGACAAAGGTAGTTAAACCCTTGTCTTAGAATAACATTACATTGATTAATAATTTTGCATTTTAGAGATCATTTCATGGAGAGGGGGTTTGCATTGATTAAATATATTCTAAGTATAAAACAATTTAATTAATTGATACGGAGGTCGGACTAGCGATCAAATGAACTAGCCTTTTAGCCAGGTCAGCTCAAGTTTGGGTTTAATGACTTTTCTTCATGCAGGGTTTAACTGATCTCATGTAATAAAATATATTGGTAGAGTGATACATCAGATAATTCATCAATTTTAACTGATCTCATGTAATAAAATATCAAGAATATAACATACATGAGGGGTTACACTGTAACAACTAAAAGTTTGAAGACCAAAATGAATTTTGAGTGAAAGTTTGATAACTAAAATTGTATATTAAATCTTAAATAAATTCTTTCCTGATCAACCAGATGCCATATTTTGATATGACATAATTAGGTCAGGTAGGCTCTGATGCCTTCTGTAAAGAGGATGGAAAATTCTTTCATCATGAGCACTTGAAGGAGGGAAAAAGCTTCTTGTCTTTGGAGGTAGCTTAAACTTTATGATGCACAATGGAAATTTTAGATAGAACCATCTAGCACACAACAAGGATGGTTTATGACCTAATGGAAAGGACTGGTCCAATGGGGCACTGATGCATAGCCCATTTGTAGATCTGCTAGAAGTGATATAAATGTTCCAAAATAACCTATTGGATGAGAGGACCAATCAAAAGATAAATTAAGTTAGATTAGAACTTTAAAAAAAAAAAAAAAAAAATCAATTCCAGCTTAATCCAAGCCAGCACATTAAAGACATAAAATCAAACTGAACCTATGAAAAATGAAAAATATGTAAGGCTGAATGCTTGCATGGCTATGTACTTGCACATCATGTGTAAAATATGTAAGACTAGAATGGCTTGGCTTTTAACAAACTAAATTTAGTTGGGTTCAACATTAGGCAAAGTTGGTCAAGTACACATGGAAGTAATGGTGTTGCTATGGTGAGTGAAGTCTAGTTTCATTAAACCCAGCTTGGCCCATTTGCATCTCCAGACTTTGGCAAGAGTCATAGTGGCAGACACATTGCATCAACACTGGTCAAATTAAGAATATGAACTTGCTGGCTTTCAACCTATTTCAATCACATTTAGGACATGATGAAAATTTCTTTGTTTTCTTAAATGATGCAGCACAACTCCTCTCTAGAAGGCTTGACAGTTCATAATGGAACCAAGTTGATGGCTATCAACCTGATGAAAGAATTTTAGTAGCCGACATCAAATAGAAACCAAAACATGACTTTCTAATGGAAACAAAAGAGTTCTAAGTGCCGGGTTGGGTGGGGTTCCAAAGCATCGCTTGCTCTTGCTTAGTAGGACCTAAGATCTATTTTTTTCTGTCCTCCAAAGTTTATAATGATAATGGCTGTTATAACCGATGATGATGATGCAAATGGTTAATAACTTTTTTAATTCAAATATTTAGATTGATTGAAAAAAATAACAATATTGAAATGAAACTGTAGGACTGAACCAAGCAAAATAACAACCATTGTTTTTTTTCTTATTTTTATTAAAATTTACTATTGATTCACAAATTTCTCTGAAAATTTATTTTAATTTTTAAATTTTTATATTTTAAACATGTTGCATTTTTTTTATGTTTCATTGTAGAGTCAATATAAATTAATAAAATAATTAATGTATTATTTTGATATAAATTTATGGTTTAATGAATAGGATCAGCTAATTGGTTCAAATAATGGAACTTAAGAATGAGGTTTTTATAAAATATAAAATATTAAATTATAATAGCTGAAAATTTGAGGATCAAAACGAATTTTCACTATAACGAGGAATTGCGGCATGTCGGCGTTATCTCTTTTAGCAGAGCTATTGGTCGTCTCTCCTCTCTCTCTCTCTCTCTCCTCCCATGGCCGCCTCTGCTGCCGTCGAGTGGCTCCGCGTCGCCTGTCTTCCTTCAATGCACCTGAGGTCAGTGCCTCCGCCGCTAATTTCGCTGTCCGCTAGTGCGACCAATCAGAGGAAGAGGAACTCCCCGGGTCATCAACCTCACCTAAATTCGGCACCCGACATAGGTTTTCTCTCTCCACTCTATAGATTAGTAGATAAATATGTAGCATGATGTTGTTTACTAAGTCTAACAACTAGTATGACCTATCTATTGGTATATGAAACGAATTGGTGAGGACATTGCTGGACAAGTGATTAGTGCTGACCAAAATCTTAATTTTCTATGGAAATGCATATGAATTTCACTTAGAAGAATAAAAGTTCAGATTTTTGGTATTTTTTCGCAGAATTTAGTTTCTTTAGTTTGAGATATATGTAGGGTGATGGGGCACTCATAGGTGGATAGGTTCTGAGAAAGGTTTCGTAATGCTTTCTTTTTGTTTTGCGTGTGTGTGGATATCTCCAACTTGGCAAGAGTGAAGAGCATTTCGAGAGACATTACATCGAAGCAGGGACTGGATGGAGGAGTAGGATTATTTTGAGTCATCTTTTTGGTAGTAAATTGATGAATAAGGGAGTGCTTTAAGCATTAGGTATTTCGACAAGGATGATGGTTTGTTGTGGAGCAAGTGCAATGAAAGAACCACCTTCATATGGATTGTTTATTTGGTATTACATCTACATGTTAAATTAAAGAAAGTTTTTGAACTCAAAATAGGGCGAATTCGAAGAATATCTAGATTGAGGTGAATAAATATTGTGGCTACCTCAAATTGCTCTTTTCTATTACTTTTTATCTGTTTGCTGAGGTTAAGGATTGTTGATAAGATAAGGTGGGTTCTTGATTTTAATAAATTTTCTCATGGGGGAAGTAGCACTCCCCTTCGATTCCCTCAAAAAAAGAGAAGATAAGGTGGGGTAGATGATAGGTTTTGGGGTCTTGTTTGTGGAGGATTGACTTGGTTAGAGAGAAGAGAGGTTTTGGAAAAAATGTGTGCAGAGAAAATGACTACATATTAGGGATCTTGATGAGACAGTATTGGGCTGTTATGTGAAGTGGCTTTGGACAATTATTAGGTGTAAGTGGATGATAATTTCTGTGAAAAGGTTGGCCATTTTAAAGGATGGAATTGTGGGATGTTAACGACCATCTTCGAATACAATTAGCTACACGGAAGAACTTTTTCAAATTGAATAGTTTTATGGTTTTATTTCTAAAGTGGGGAATCCAAGTTCATGTTCAAAGAATGTCATGACTGACTAAATAAAGCAAATCCTTTAGTTTCTGGGCACTGTGCTTTGGCATTGCTTATAATCTGATTGTCAAGGCAAAGAATAATTAGGGAGGTGGGGACTGGGGAGGGTGATGGAGTTTGGAATTGTATGCTTTATAAAACCATCCTTGAGGGGATTAAGGAGGAAAATCCTCTTTTCACCATAATAGTTCAAATAGGAGTAGGAAGCAGGGAAGAATATAAAGAAGTTTGGGCATTGTTGTTCAGGTGGAACTTTCTATTGAATTAACTAGTCTCTAGCACAAGCTATGCATGTGAGTGCAGAGCAAAAATATTGAAAATCTTGGATGATTTTTTTATCATCTTTCTTTTGCAAACTCCTTAAAGATATTTTTTCCTATTCTTGAAGGTTTGAGTTTTTAAAGAGATTAAAATTAAGCTGGCCGAAACGAGGATTTCAAATATGGAAAGCAAATCAGCTCTCAAGGTAAAAGACAAAAATGAAAAGAAGAGGAATATGATAGAAATGCTTTGGTCGGTTTTTCTTGTGTATTTAGAGCAAGGGACCCACATCTTCATAGATACCATAAAATAATAACCTTGTTTTGTTCATTAAATAACTAACAAATGTTGTAGAGATCTTTCCTCTAGAACAAACTATGTTTTCATTAAAGTGAATAAGACATTGTGCTTGTGGTCACACCCTTCCACCAAACATGCAGAGGTTGGGGCTCCAAGTCTTAGGTGGTGCATCACTTCATCCCCAAGAATTTAGTCCTGGGTAATAATAATATTGGGTGGGTTTTAAAAGAGAGCAAGATGTGTCTTGTTACCTTTCTATCAAATAAACAAGAGAAAAAAGAAAGAATCTCTGTTTTCTCCAATATATTTGCCATGACCTTTTATTTGAGAAATTGGAAAATGCAAACAATTGAAGCAAAAACATACATTAAAGAACTTAAGTACTAAATAAAGTAGATGAGTCCTTTCTCTTTTATATTTATCACCAACTAAACATATCCTGCCATTTTGGTTAATAATCGCACTGAGAATGTTTGTCTTTCCTTTTGGCATGAGATATAGTCTAGATACTGTCTGTAGATTCTAATACTTCTTTTTTAAAGAAAAAAGAAAAACATGATGTAGTAATTCACGAAGCAAGAATATATAGGTGGAAAAGGAAACCTATGAAGATGTATAAGTATTTCTCATTTTTACACTTATCACTCACCATTATCAACCTTTTAATATGAAAGGACAGGCCACCGTCTCTAACCTACTACGAGGCTTCATGTTATTGATAGACTGAAACAAGTATTTGTCCAATGTACACCAAGGACAAGGGTGTTCTGGCCTTTGGGTCCATTCACTGAAAATTGTACTGGATTTTGGCCTTTGTGGGAGTGGATTTCTTGTAGCTAAATCATTCTGAGTTGCTAGTATGAACATTTTGTTGTAAACGAACCATTATATGATTGAGAAACTAAACAAATAGATTAGATTATCTTTTGCATATCTATATCTTAATCATCATTATTCTTTCTAGTTTCATGTCACACATCATTTATTGTAACTGTACTAAAGCTTTCGCAGTTCTCAGGAGGAACATGGTAGCATCCATGCTGTCAAGTTTAATATTCTTGAAATCGGGATCCCATGAAGTCACCTTAGCCGAATCCTTAGTTCGCTTCAGGGAACACATAGACACGTTTGATGGCTATACTTTTTTTTATCCCCAAAACTGGATCCAAGTTCGTGGGGCTGGTGCGGACATATTTTTCCGGGACCCTTTTGTGCTTGATGAAAACCTATCTGTGGAGTTATCTTCTCCTTCATCCTCAAGGTATAAAAGTGTGGAAGATCTAGGGCCTCCACTAGTGGCTGCGCAGAAAGTGCTCAAGCAGTACCTGACTGAGTTCATGTCTACTAGACTAGGTGTTCGGCGTGAGTCAAACATTTTATCAGCATCATCAAAAGTTGCTAATGATGGCAGAGTCTACTATCAAGTTGAGGTAAGGGTCTTTTTTATCAAGGTTTGCATAAGAGTTTCGATATCAAGCGATGCAGTGTAGGAGACATTCCATTGGTCGGTTAATCTTTTAAGTCCAAATGCTGGAATTCTTGTACATGCTCCGTTGTGTCCTTTAGATTAATAACCCCAGCATACTGACATAGCATATTAAGAATTTCTTCAACTGCCAGCGAAGTTGATGGCACTTTGTTTCTTACTATCTTTTTGTTCAATTTCTTTTCTCGGTGTATTTTCATACCTAATCCTATTATGTTCTTAAACCAGCTCCCAATATCAATTCCACATATTTGTTTCCCCGTAAATTGGACATCTAAAATAATCAAACAGTTCAAAGCCCTGGCACATCTATGTTCAATATTTTGTGCTTAGTATTTATGTTTGGAGAATACCAGGTTCAACTGTTTGAACTTTCAAGACATTGCGGAGAAACAATATATAAATCCAAATAGATGGGTAGGTCTTGCTGCTTATTGCTATAGTTGCACATACTGAATTGTCATAGTATTATGTTGCATATGAAATCTCATGCCAAAATTTGTTAGGATCTCATGCCCCCATAATCCCATGTTACCATCTCCTAGCATGTTCAACTGGCCCGTCTTAATTGTATCTCCCTGCTCTGAGATATGTGAAAAAGCTGGTGGGCACTGAGGGGTTCTCCGTGCTTGTATATTAAAGTTTAGCATTGCAGTTTGCCTGCAATATTATCTTCTTTAAATTAGCTTGCTTGGCTATAGATGTACATACTGAATTATGATAGCACTTAATTATGTTGCATATAGGGGACTCCTGCACCAAACTTTTCCGGGATCTGATGCAGAAAATCCTCTTTTTCCATCTTATAGCATGTTCAATCTTAATGGACAGTGACAATCAGCATGCTTGGCCTTGTTTTTTGTTTAAGCTTCTCATACTAGCTTGCTTGCCTGGTCACAGATTATGCATACAAATAAGTTCTCATCATGCATGCGGCTTTAGCCGGACTTTGAAATTTTACGTGGTAGTACTGCTTCTTGATAAGATTTATTGATTATTTTTATATGTTGGCAGGAATAATTTTCCCTTACCTTTCTCTGCATTTTATCCAGGTAAATATTAAATCATATGCAAGCAACAATGAGTTGGCTGTTATGCCACAAGACAGGATACAGCGTCTTGAATGGGATAGACGTTACTTATCTGTTCTTGGTGTTGAAAACAACCGACTGTATGAACTGAGGTTGCAATCACCAGAAAATGTGTTCTCAGAGGAGGAAAAGGAGTTGCGAGAAGTTATGGATTCCTTCAGAGTGCTCAAGACAGTGGATTGAAACACAATGGTCTCCACAAGTTGTTAATTGAAGGCTTTCTCACCCAATTTTTTTTTTTAGTTTGTGGTAATGGTTTGCATTTTAACTGAAACATGATTGATGAATTGAACAATTTCTTTAATAGAGGTCATTTTGTATGATGAATCCAAAGTTTCTTATAATCGCAAATTATTAATGAAAAAGAATTAAATTATAGGAAGAAAATCATGAACTTTTTCATGGAGTAACCATTTTCTAATAAAATGTATCGTTTATAATTTGGTGCTTTGTGAAGCTGCTACCTGGTTGATAACTCTTTCTCCTTTGTTCTTTTTTTTTCAATTTATTTATGTCTGTACCACAATGGTGTGGTTTGACACCAAGAATAGAGAATGTGCCAGTTGTTATTTGAGCTGGGCAACAGAGGATTTGCAAAATGGATCTGAGTTTTTTTCAAGATATTTATTACTAAAATCCCAGTATTCTAATATATGAAGTCAGTAGCTCGTTTCATCCTACACTTCTGCAGTCAACGCAGCTTCCGGCAAAAAAAAAAAAATCTCATGGTTGTCCAGCTTTTGTGGCATATAAATCAGGCAAGCAACTCACTGCCTTCCAATATTGCTTGCAACTATTAATTGCCCTGTTCTTTTGTTTCATAAAACCATAGAAGGTTAGTAATGAACTTATCAAAATATATGTCCTTAGAGGAGCTGTTGTTGAGATGCACGAAAATCGGATGAAAAATTAACTCCCAAAACAAAGTTGAGAGCAGGACCACGAACCACTGGCCTCAGAGCCAGCTTCCAAACAAGGCTCTGTTGTTGGTGAGCCCAGTAAATCTAAGATTAAAGCATTATAAGATTATGGCACACGAGAACTTAAAGGAGCTCACATGAAATGTTGCACGAGTGAAAATTCTTCGGCATCCATTAGCATTACCATCCGGCATCCCACAACTCTCTAATTAATACTATTATTAGATCTAGACTACCAGTGGATCCCTCAATTTCGTATTTAACAACTCTTTTTAGAGTTGCTGACCATCGTAAATGGAGAGGGAAGCAAAGCTGAGGGCTCGCAGATCAAGTTGTCATGAAACCCATCAGTCTTTTCTTCTTCTTCAACTTGGACCAGCGGAAACAGGAAGGAGAGAGTCTACGCTGGTCTTTTTTGACGATTGATCACATCTTTGAAGTAGATGAACCATCAACGTAAAAATAAGAATAATAAGTAAACCCTTGTAGTGTGTCATACAATCCCCCTATTGAGCTGTGATCACGAATGCCACAGATGGTTCCACTCCAATACAGACATCAACTTGCCGTAGCAGACCCGCAAACAAGTGACTCATTATTTCAGCATAGCCTTTGAAAAATGTGGAAGTTCCACCCAAAGTTATTGATACTCATATTTTATTCATCTGGTAGGGCTTGTTTACATCTCAAACCCAAACCTGCCACCAAGTATATCACTCTCAAGTCCACGGAACAAAGAAGATCTATAAGTTAATTGGAAGAATAATATTATCACTTGTTACACCCAATTGGAGCAACTTAAAAGCTGATCAAACAGAGGAGCTGAGATAAGATCCCATACAAAATTGCAACATTCTACAGTCTTTTAGTTAGAGTTCCCATGTCAAAGATCCATAACCTACGTCGAGGTGCGTTGTTTCAAAAAAACACACCACGCTATGATTTCATCTCCAAGCAATAAGAAAAGGTTCCCACCATTAAAAAGCACGAGATTTGAAAATAAGTTGCATTCTATCTTCTCTCTTGCGTGGAGCATAAGTTATGATCTCATCAACCCTCAAGAGCATCTCGGCTGCCTCGGTGGCAGATAAGAGCACAGCTTGCTTAACTTTGAAGGACTCCGATATCCCAAATTTCTCCATGTCACCCACCTGTTAGAGAAAATTATGATTTATGGTTAAGTAAAACAAATGCAATTCTAATTATCTAAAGGATTAGAGATAGGCTTCATCTTACTTACGCTGCCAGTTATGACGTCAATCCCAGCGTTGGTTCTCTCTTTGTGATGCTCTGCACGAAGCTGAGAGGTAAGCTCGGCGCTATCCAAACCAAGCATTGTCCGCTATGATGGTTGGGATTGCCTGGAGTGCACGCGAGAAAGCGTCGATGGCATGAGCCTTCTTCCCAGGAGTCTTTCGGGCAACCTCATCTACCTCTTTTGCCATCACCATCTCAGGCCATCCACCACCAAGCAAAACTCAGGCTGTCATTCGTTGTCTGAGAAAGCACACACAAAGCATCGTGCAGGGATTTTTCGGCTTCATCCAATACATGGGAACTGAATACAGAAAATGAACATCCTATAAACATCAAGACCTTGCAGTAAATTGATTTTGTGCATAAAAATTGTGCTCTTGAAAAAAATGAAAAAAAAAAGGGACCCTTATCTATTGCATTCAAAATGGCCTATCTAATCACTTTCATCAAAGGGACTACTGAGATGCAGATGTTAGAGAACACAATCCCTATCAAACAATTACAACCATGAACAATAACACTGGGTCCTGTCCCATCAATTTGAGTGGACACAGAATAGCTAACATCTCTAATGGGAATTATGAAATCTTGAGGGATTATGCAACAGAAATAGAATGGTAAGGGAAAATCTTAAATCAAAACTTCAAGAGGATTATGTCCAGATAATTAACATATGGGAAAATGAAGAGCCTGCTTGGGTGCCCAAAGAGGCTGACCATGGGATAAGATCCTCAAAAGACTAAATTGGAGTCCACAAGTAATAATGAACAGGACATTGTTGCAGTTGGCAAGTCCCAAGTTGCACGATCCAACATATTTAGAGATATCAGATTTCTTTTAAAAAGTGAATTCCAATATCTCAATTCTTCTGGATTACCATCCCAGATTTCCCCATTTGAAAGAACTCATTTTCCATGACCGCTAAAGGAATATTCAATGCAAAGGATAGTTGGGTAGGCATTCAAAAAGGCCTAATATGAGGCAATTTCGCTGTAAAATTTGACAAGAAAATTCAAATTAATTTAGATATCAGTAAAAAAGGGGCATACCTTGCACCTCTTAAGACTATGGTACATGCCTGACCCATTTCAACCCCAGAAAAATGAATCAACCTGTCCTCTCCAATCATTATCTCTTCAATAAGCTTGCAGTGACCAAGCTTAACGGACTCCGGATTATCAAAAGTTGATGCAATTTCGCCACCTGTCACCAGTGCTAGCCTCTCAATCCCATCAAAATCAGCATGTTCAATGGCAAGCACTCCTGCATCTGCAAAGAGTTCCTCAGGGAAGTTATATATGAGCTGTCGGTTGACGAAGCAGTTAATGCCGTGAGCTATGATCTTTTGCACTTTTTCCCTCATTTTCTCCTTTTCAGCCCCTTCGATCTCTGCAACTTTAGCCATTGAATCAACACGAACTCGAGCCCCATATATCTTGACTTTGTCAGTGTCCATAGCAGTGTTTGCAACCAAGATCTTAGCATTTTCAATGCGTTTCGGTTGGCCAATGCCTATCTTCTTATCAAGAATAAACCTGCACAATACAACAGCATATTACTGATACAGGACAAATAATGTTGAATGTTTTTAGAAGAGAATGAAAGATTATAAACAGGCATCAACATATGTAGAGACCAAAACATTAAATAATGTTGGAGTTCAATCGCTCCCACTCGTCTGGTAGTGCCATTGCTAGCATAAGTGACTTCCTTTAATCAGATATTTCTAATTCAAATTTTGCTATGATTGTAACTTTGCTGATGCCATCGGTTGTAAATATGCCAGAAAAATTGACTAGGTTTACCCCCTCCCACTATAAAAATTTTAAAAAAACTCGCACTTCGAAATTATACCTGAAGGCTGTGATGGTATCAACATGAGACATAAGCAATATATGTTTTTATGCTAATACCCCAAGAAGTACATTTTTATAACAAATTAAATGAATTATTCAAAAGAACTTGAGGTCCTGTGAGGCGTAGATGATAGCATAACAAGAACACAACATATGAAAAGACCATGATTTCTAGATCATTCAACCAATGTTGAAAAACCGACCATATTGCCATACCTGCTGCCTGCATCATGGTACATGCCATGCTGTATCATGGAAAGGGTAAACTTCAATGAAGTTTGAAGTATGAAGTAGGCATAGAACTTTTCATAGATAAAGGTAGGAGCAAAAGGAAATGACAAGAAAAGATAGCAAATTGAGGATGTTACTTAGTTGTCTGAAGTGGGTTTGGCATGGGCATGGAGGAATAAGTCTTTAAAGAAAAAATTATAACAAAATACTTGCAAAGCGGGTGCGGGTGCGGGTGCGGGTGCGGGTGGAGGGACAAGTTTCCTAAGAGATAAAGAAGCAGGTCTGACACCCTAAATGAAAGGTTCCTGCAAATCCTAGAAGTTTATTACATTACCAAACTTTATTCTTTGTAAATATCATCAAAAACATGAAAGCCTTGGAAGGAAAGCTTCACTTGATCAGGTACTAACGCACCACTGTTGTGCACTTTCATCAACCCTTGTCTAGGACCATGGTTGACCCAAAACAGCCTAGAAAATCAGGCACACATTGTCCTCAGATGAAACATGGCAAAAAGAAGGCTCAAATACACAGGCCTAGGGCTGTCAGTGGGCCAGGTCAGGACTAGGCCCGAAGCAAGCCCAAACTATAAAGATCAGGCTTGAGCACAGCCCAACCTGAATCAAACCCAAAGGTCCTAGACACAGGACCAACCCAACTATGGTTGGGCAAAACCAATTCAGATGCCTACTCATTTTTAGCTGAAAACACAGCCTAGGCCTGGTCCAGCAAAAATCATTGCTGAAACAGGCTTTGAGCAACAACCTTCAGCCTGAGCCCTATTTTGCTTGGGCTGGGTCATCAGGCCACCCACGTCAGCCCAGCCCATCAACAGCCCTACTTTGGCCCTAACATTTTTTTTGAATCCTTTTTAGTTAACACATTTGAATAGACCCATTTTCAGAAGTTTTTTTCAAGTCTTTTCAAAATAGGTTATGCATTTCATATTTCCTTGCAATTTCCATAATATTTTTCAGGATATATTTCTAGAGCATATTTGAAACATATTTTAAGTTGGAATATTGTTTATGAGTTCTAGCTTACATCTAGGATAGTCTACAGAAAGATCTTGAGTCATTGCAATCATGTTATAAAAAGATTGGGCTTTCTATGCAGAATTCAATAGAAATGAGTAGCAAAATTTCCGAAAAGTCCTTGATTTTTTTTTCTTAAAGGAAATGAGCAGTTTCAGGTAATGGAGTTTCAAATTGATCAAGACTTAAATTCCCAATCATATTCAGTTAATTTTAGGTTCATCAGTAAGACAAACTATACAAGAGTTCTAGGCAAGTTGAGAGTCGTTTAGTTATTAGCAAGCACTGTTTTATCAGTTGTTCTGAGTGAGAATCAGGCCAGAAGTTTTTTCCTCTAAATTCTTGCCTCTATTGTGTCAACTTCTAATCTGCCTCCATTCCACCTTCTTACCTTTTACATCCCCAGTCACTTCTTTATTTGCCATTATTAGCTGTTCATAAAAAGAATTTTTATTTAATATTGTCAAATCTATTGGCAGCTCTAACACTGAGGGGAAGCATCACCAAACTGGTGCACCAACCACACTAATGCCCAGGACTTTTTGATATAAAAATGACCAATAGCTTCAGCATGCCCATGCACACATTTTTTTTTTCCTAGAAAAAAAAGATTATAAGTCTCAAAGCATATTGAAGCAGGATATCAGAACGTGTACAAAAGATATTTCACCAAGTCAAAAGAATGCAGGACAAAGTTAAGGAGTCAAAAAACTCAAATTTAATGGCTTAGTATGAAAGATGCCTTTTAAGAAAATTCCTCTATGCCAAGAAACAATCAGAGGTTAATTAACAAACCCTAGGTGAACAGTCAGGAAAACCAGCATGATAACAAGATAAAAATGAAGAGAAAAGACTAGTAGTCTTGTCATATAAACCTGCACCAGAGAGCAGATGCAAGTAAAAATTTTCTGTCATGTATCACATGATTGTTTTACACATTAAAAGGGCAGCTGATAGTGTTAATAATCAAAAACTAAAGAAGCACAAGCAGTATGACAAAAAAAAACAAGCTAAAAAAGAAGTGACACAACAATCAGTGACAGATCAGAGGACTAGCAGAGTCCATGCAACGCTGCCTTACATCACATGCTGATATTTGTTTAAACAGGTAAAATCCCTACCCTTCATCTAAAAATGAATCCTTCAGAGATCCTTCAGCTTTTTTAATAATTTGAATAGCATCTAAGTTTGTGCTGCCCTGCCATCAACAAGAAATATACGTAATTTAGAAAAGAATTGGCTCAAAACATGCCACTGGTAGTAACATCTCAAGTAATTTCTAGGAACCCTGATGACACAAACTTTGAAAAAGGAAGAAATTGTAACATATAATGCTGATAAGTGTAATATCACAATCAAAATGCTGATGTATATTATAGAAGATCACAAGCAATCACCAGTAAGGTTAAAACACCTACATGTTGCAAATAAAAAGGTTAAGTTTATTATGCATTACAGATTAAGAAAGAAACGCGATACCTTAAGCCTCAAAACAGCATCAACTGCAAGTTTGGCAAAATGTTCCTTATCCTGGGAGAGTATTTTTGAACTCAGTGTTGTCATTGCAATTTTCATTAGATCTGATGTGAATTTCTCTTCATTACCAAATAAGCATAGCATACATCAAATATATGCAAGCCTGGAAAATAAAGACTGCATTGAACCCGTTCTCTTTCTCACCATAAGAGATACAGGATAACTATATAAATGTATGCATTTGCATATTTTGTAAGTAAATTGGGTAATGGTAAATCTAAAATGTGATGCCATGACAAGTTTATAGCAGCTTAACACAGCCCATCAAAGATGCACAGAATGACAATATCAAACAAAGGAACAGCTATGATTTCTTCGCATTAGTCAATATCTGGATCCCAAGTCTTTGGTTAATAAAGCCCCATCAAAGATATGCAGAATGACAACATCGAACAAAAGAAACGCCTACGATTTCTTTGCATTAGTCAATACCTGGATCCTGCTTGTTGTCCATGGCCTTCTGCAACAAAGCATTGCGTGCACACTCAGCAGCCATTCTGAAGCCTAACAGATCAGGTAGAGTCAAGTCAGATATGACCTAAGTGCAAGAAACTATAATGCTTCTCAACATCAATAATTATAATCTAGAATATAAACAACGTCAAGCAACGTAGAGATGTCAGGCTACGATGCTAATGATTACATGTACGGAAATCATTTTAACCAAACAGACATAGAGTAAGGGGACAGTGAACAGAAACACTTTTGATGACTGAAGTATCAAATTTATGACTAACATTAACTTGCACAAACAAAAACATCAGTCTGACAGGCTCCACAAGTTTTTGAGGTCTATGCCCCCAGGGACTAAAGTTTCTGCCCCACTCCCTATCACTCCAATTTGGTTATCCTTTATTCCCACACCGTTGGGCATGACCAATTGAGTAATTCATCATAGATCACACGCTTAGCCTTTTTTTCCCCTTATTGATATCTAATCAACCTTGTTTGCTGTTTATTTGTCCTTATGTCCAATCATGATAATATAAAAAAAAATCTCCCTTGAATCTACACCCTCAACTGCCAAATTCACCATAAGCTACTCTGTTGTTGTTCAATGATACACTTGTTGTTAGACAATAAAATGACAAAACACTCAATGTAGCAGCTTTCAGAAATCATTCCTATTTTTTCCTTCAACAAATCCTACATCAAAGGCCCATAGAAAGGAAAAAATCCTGCATCAAAGGCGCATAGAACGAACTGATATGATATGCAGAAGTAAATATGCAAAATAAAAGAGCTAAGAAAATATGCAAAATAAAAGATCAGACAAATCATTTTTAATTAAAAAAGATAGAACATATAACAGGATAATAGTCAATAACATAACAATACTAACACCAGGAGAAGCGAATTGCAGCAATGATGACTCCATATTCATCAAAAAAGACAAGCCAAAAAAAATCTGAAAAGCCAATTCCATTTTGTAAGAAAAAAAAAATCAAGATTATGCTAATCAAAAAATCAACAATGCAAGGGCAAAGAATCCAGGGAAAGAATAATATAATAATCAAAATCAAGATAACATGCATATTTAGAAACTAGACATCCAAAAATGGTTAACAATAAACTACTGAGGAAGAGAGATGTAGAGTAGCTTGAGACAGACCTGCAATGATAGTCATTGGATGAATCTTTGCATTGACCAATTTCTCTGCTTCCCTCAAAAGCTCGCCAGCCAAAACAACAACAGAAGTTGTCCCGTCACCAACGTCGTCATCTTGAACTTTTGAGATATCTGATTTTTAATTTAAGGAGGAACTTATTCTCCCTCTACTACTTGAAAGCAAACAAATTTCCATGTGAAAACAGTTTTATTATTATTATTATTATTATTATTAGGATAAAGGGAATGCTAGTTTGCATTTTTTTCCCCTACCAGGTGCTTCCCAAAAAGGAGATAAAGCCTCATCAGAGAGAGATTTGCAATTAGTTGGTTAGAATTTAACAAGTTGAGGAGAAGGAAGAGAACTGAAGAATGGTGATCTAAATGAAGCAGAAAATAAACAAATAATAATACAAATACATCCAGTTTGATAATCAGGAAGACTAAGGATACCAACTAGTACCTTAGCAGCAGGGTTGTCTATATGAAGTGATTTCAAGATGGTAGCACCATCATTGGTAACAGTAACAGCACGTCCTCTTCCAGTTGACTGCAAGATCTTATCCTGCATCTCAAATGCACACATATGCAGTTTAAATTCATAAAACAAATTGGAAGATGATGGCTAAAGTTCGAAGATCCACATACCATTCCTTTTGGCCCTAGAGTGGTCTTGACTAAATCAGCAATAGCCATGGCACCCACAAATGATGCCTACATAAGAAAGACAATTACAAAATGTTGCAACCATAAATAAAGTTCAGAAACAGAAATACAAAAGATCTGACAAAGGTCTTAACAAGGAAATCTTTGTGATTCCTCAAGGTTTTTCTTTTTTTTTTTGGAGGGGGGCGGGGAGGGGGGGAGGTCTGCAGGGGAGTATTACCGCAAAATAATTGGTCTGTAAAAGCTCTAAATACATGGCTCAATCTTCTATAGTGGAAATATGCGCCTCTGAAACATTGTGAAGAGCCTGTTAACTAATCCACCTGAACTGTACAACGGCCTTGTACATGTTGGTCTGGGTGGTATAGCCTCTTATGTAATATAAATAAGAAGGCAAGCAGATTCAAGTACTCATTCATACTGCTACTTGAAAACCATAACAAGGATACAACTGCAAAACTACAGAATCTGGTAAAATCAGTCGCATTAACATGATTCATCGGAGTTTAAGTTCACTTATCTATCATATAAGTAAACGCTTATGTTGTTTTTGCTCAAAATAATGGAAAAAGGAAGGGGGGGTTGTTGTTAAAAAAGCATGCATGCGTCATCGAAGGGTTTAATGAGTTTGGAGAGCTGAACAGATATCAAAATGTTATTGATATCATTCTGTTTCTTAAGTGGCAATTAAACTCTGTAATGTGGCCATGAAGAAGGCTTCAACAGGTGAAACGACCCATACCCATGAGACCATGGTTACCAGAAAAGAGTCTCATTTTTATGAAAATAACCCACTTAATAGAATAGAAAATGAAATAAATAATCAAACTAATCTCACTGCATGCTTCCACTCACCGCATATCGGTCCATTCCAAAGAATCTCACAACTCGTTATTCTCAAATTTCCGTAGTTGATTTAAAGAGGTAGTTTTCTCTGGTACAAAATACGACTGCGAAACAGTAGAAATAAAATAAACCGAGGTCGAACCCAAAAAAAAAAATAAAAGAAAAAAATAAAAAGCGAAATAAAACAGATATTTTTGCATCCATTTTACCTTAAAAAAAAAAAAAAAAAGAAAGATATTCTTGCATACATTTCGTTAAAATATATAGTGATTTAGATCGAAAGTGGAGCAAGAAGAGGCATACCATTCTGGCCCGATCTCCCTTCTCTTCGGTGGCTTCATCTTTAAGCAGCCGTTCCACCTAACATCGGCGAAAAAAAATCCAGACAACGAGATAACCATAGAGAATATGCGATTAATGAGGGAAAGAAAAGAGTAAAAGGAAAAAAAAAAGGAAAATGGGAAAAAAGTACCGCCATTGGAGAAGATCTGAGCAGCAGAAAGCCCTAGAATAGAATAAGAGCTCAGGAGAAAAAAGAAAAAAAAAAAAAATCCGAAATGGAGAGGGGAGAGGAAGAGCGTACTTCTCTTCACTCTATCCAACCTTAAAAACCCTAGAAGGTTCCACAGCCTCGATAGCACCTAGAAGGGATGGGGAGACCGTAGAGTTAAATAGCTTCAAGCACGTCATATAGTTCTCTTAGCTTGCTATTTGGACCATCTACATTTGCTTCCAAGTTTCTAGAATATTTATGTTTCTTCTTTTTTACAAAATTCTTATTATGTCATGTTTTACACCAATATCTGTCAATATGGAAGATGATCATTGAATTCGTCATATCATTTTCTTTGTACGATAACAACTTACTCTTTTCATAATTTTCAAGAAATTTTATGTTTATCTTTATGAAGATAATTGTACTAGAGATATTATCTTTCAACAACGTTGGAGAACCACTTATAGGTTTGGGTTGCTTGTGGCAGTGTTGGCCCTAGTGAGGATGACACTGTCGTTGAGAAAAAACTTTCAGAAAAACAGAAAGCCACACTTGAGGTATAAGTTTGACATGCAGGCATGTGTAAAATTTCATTAGTATGATTTTATCATGTTGATTTTGAATTACTTATATGGACCTGTTTACCTAATCCCAGCATCATTGTATTCCCTTACAATTTATTCTCTTACAATTTAAAAATAATAATAAAAGGCATCCTGTTGACTCTCTTCTTTAGTCAACACAGCTAGAAGAATATTTATTTAGAAAACATTTTATAGTGTAACCTTTAGTTGATGCATAAGTAAAGACCACCAAATCATATGCGTTTTGTTTCTAGGAAATTAGATCAAGGTTCGGACACCAAGCGGTTTGGTGTGTACTGCTCAATACATAAAATACGTAGGCTGGTTTGCCCCGAATGAACCACGAATCGCTCTCAACCAAATGGTACGAATAGATATCACTCAAGAAGTGGGTTAAGGGGTGATTCTCTCTTGTTTTCAACTGTTTGAGGGTAAAAATGATAGCAAGGAAGAGGGGACAGTCTACAACAAGGATTTTTACACTGAATCAACCATTTAAAATCTATATTTTTTAAGCTAGAAATCTTATTCTAGCTGGATAATTTTCTTCCAAATATCTTTTAAAATAAATTTCTTCCATATTCTGATCTCTAACTTGTGAATAATTGGCAAAATTGGGGGTAAACTCCATCAAATTAAGATTAAAACTTACTTGATCATTAGATTCATGCCTTAAAGCATGAATCCAAGATCAAATTAACAAAATCTGGGGTTCTGGTTGATCTGCAAAATCTACCAAGGTTCATGTATTTGAAATAACTCAGGCAATTTGTTCCTAATGATTTTTGAAAATATTATTAAAAAGGGGCTTATCTACCATCCCACCGGAATAACTTTTTTGAGCTATTGATTTTTTTTTTTAAAGATAAATTTTTCGATACATAGTCTAAAGATAAATTATTAATTTCCTAAAGAAAGATATCTTGTTTGCAATGATGTGCTAACTATACCAAAATTCAACCCACAATTGGTTAGACAAAGCACACATAGGGTCCACCAAAAGTTGAGGCCCAAAATTATTGTAAATTTCATATCAACCCAACAGAAACATTTTCATTTAAGATGATTTTTTCACATTCTGTGCACATGGGGCCCATTTGTAGAAGTCCTTATGAAAATACTCATGAAAAAAATATAGTTTTGGTGTCATATAATTAAATACTTTTTTGAGATAGGGTTGCATTCTGATGAAGAAATATTTTACCAATTATCCGTTTCAATAAATTAAAATGTATATATGTTTAAAAATATAGCTTAATCATTGAAAAAGAGAAGATAAATTGATACACCAAAAGAGATAAGGTTAATGCTTTGAAAAAATAAGAATTAATTAGGATTAGTTGAATCATCTCGACTTGGATGCTTTGAGGTGAACTGAACTGAACCGGCTCGGAACTAGGATGGTTTGGTTTGTCGGTTTGGTATGGAGGGTGAACGGCGCCGAACTGACCCCATATTGGTGTACCGAATCACCTTGAATTGAACTGAACCGCCTGGTTCAGTTTAATTCAAAGTGATTCATGGGTTGGGGCTTCCTGATCCATCTGACCGGTATGCCATGGTTCGGTATAGTATGTTTTGTACCAAATCATACTGGTTCGACACTGAAATAGTATCTGTTCTCGGTACAGTGAACCTTGAAATTGATAAAAAAATATGGGTAAAAGCTGATGCCTAGCATGTGATCATTGATAATAGTTATGGCTCTTTGATTGACTTTGGATTGTAGATGCTACTATTGTTAAATGATATTATAAGCATAATTTTTGTTCGTTTACATTTCAATTGCTAATTTTAGCACATATATCTTTTAAACATATTTTATATTGCAAGTTATGTGACATTATGTAATATTTAAGCATATTAATGACTTCAGCATACAAAAAACCTTGACTGGGCTATGTAACTTGATGCTTACACCATAATTCTTAGGAAAACATAATTTAGATGATAGATCATTATAAAAAAATTCAAAACAAAGTGTTTGGAGCATAGCTATGCATACCCTTTGATACCCTTTGTCAGCAGTCCTTCATTTGGTGCACATATTGTACCCACCTGTGGTCGACATTATATCGATTTTTTGTGTTGCAAGTTTGATTTAGGTGTTGTGTTGTACATCACAATCGTTGTATGTATTTTTGGACTTATCTTCTTTTATTATATGTAGAATTTCTGATTCTAATATGCGCATACATTGCTTAAAGTCTTAAACTTTAATCTATAAGTTTCACTATGCGTCTTCCGTAGAAGCCTCTAGCCTTCTGGATTTGAGTTTCTTTAGACTTTTATGAACCTTTCTTGTGATTCAATTTATTATCATTATTCAGCCATCAGTTTTCCATAATTTTATATTCATCTCATTTTGTATATGTTCATATTTTGTTATGCTTCACACATATTATTTATATTGTTAGCTTTTGCAATTTGAACTGTTTCACACTGTAATAAGAAGCTGTTGTAAGTTTCATTAAGTGTCTTATTGATGTTGTTATTACTTGCTAGGCACAACTTCAACAATTTGAGGCAACGCTTAGGGAGTCACTAGAAGATCCTATCGCTCTTGAAGTGAGTAATTAAGAGTTCTTTGACATGATAATGTGTGATAGAACTTGACATACTACTTTGTGTTATCCTATTCTTGTGATTCGTATATATCATCTATATCTACTACTTACTAATATTTGGATTATATATCCTTTCTAATACTAAACTTGAACTCCATTCTGCAGTATCTAAACATGAGCATGGAGGGAAATTTTCTAATTCAAAGTTCAAGTTAACCTTCAGTAAATAAGTGTTGAGGCATGATAATTTTTTGCTAGCAAAGGCTATGAGGAATACATAAATGCATGTACAAGTAGCATATAATTCATAGACAAAATAGGCCTGTGTATGAACATTGTGCACTGAGAGATCGTTACGAGGAAGTGGTGGCACTACCACGGGATGCAGGAGAGATTGTGTGGGAAGTTCACAGCAGAGATTTGGGACTCACACACCACAATGCTAGGGGCATGGCGATGGTGCTAGTGCCATCATCATGGATGACATGCACTGGTGGGAGGATGTCAAGGAGAGGGCAACACCAATGGCCATGATGTACATGATGAAGGTCATGTAGGTTATGCCATCGACAGAAGTGGCTTACTAGCGGTGGCAATTGAAGATGAAGAGAATGTAGCAATTGATGATGCTACCTAGGTTGATGATGGCCTAGAAGATGGAGATGTAGGAGTCCTTGTGGTGGAGGTGGGTAGGAAGTGGCTTAACCTGGCTTGCCCTGACCTCAGCTTCAAAATCTTTTTACAAAATCCAAGCCCGAGCCTAACCTAAGTCTGAGCTCAAGCCCGGCTTGAAACCCAATCAAACCGACCCACAACACAGTAATCCATTTGACCAAAAACTTGGCCAACTAAGTTAATTTTTAGTTTTTAAGTTCTTGTGCAAAAATAAACAACATTTGAAATAATTGCATCTAATCGCTCAAGAAAATTTGTTAAACCATGGAGAGCTATTTTCACACAATTGAGAGAAAATTTGGTATAAAATTTAAAAGAACCATCATATTTTAAGGTTTTGGGATTGGATGCAAGCCATATTCGGTCTTGATTAAGTGCCAATGCTTTCAACCTTCTTGGGCATCGAGTTTCATGTCAAGTTGGGTTAGGCCAAGTAATGATTTAAGCTTGGCTCAAAATTTTTTTGGACTTTCACTTTAAGCCTAAAGTCGATTCGAATTAGTTCGAGCCTAACTCATGACCTGATTCGAAGTTAGGCTGACTTGATGGGCCGCGAGCTAGCCTAAGCCCAATTCCAGCCTTAGGTCGGTATAAGATGACACATTAGCTGGCCCAAAGGGTGCTGTCATTGATGTCGAGGGGGGCCTTAGGCAAAGATGATGAAGGGCTAGCTATGGGAGTAGTTATAGGACTTCGTGCAGAGGACCTTAGGTGGAACGACTCATGGGTAGGGTGAGGCAGGGGCCAAGGAGGTTGTGGATGAGGCAGGGGCCAAGGATATCAAAGAGGATGGTGTTGGCATTATTGATGGCTTCATTGACAAAACTGCTTACGTGATTTGTGGCTGGCACACTCTCAACTTTTTGTCCAAGGCTGGGGGTGCTGAGAGCACTGGTTTCTGTAGCAATGATTCTTGAAGCTGGCTTGGTTCAGCTGACTGTTACAAGCTCTTGGGCTATCAAATTTAGCTCTTGTGTTATTGATCATGAGCTGGCAAGGTTTGGTGTGGAGAAAATAAGCAAAGTCAAAAGAAAGAAAAAAAGAAAATAAGTGTCTCTGTGTGGGTTTAAGCTAAGTTGTCATCCAAGGAAATGAGTTGTTGTACAGGGGAAAGATAATAAGGATATAAAATATGTGACTAATCCCTTGATTGAGAGTAATCAAGGGTAGGATACTCATTTCTTACCCTTAGCTAACTAGGGACCAAGGTTACTATGAGCAGTGGTAAGCTAACAGAAGTGCTGTTCTGTGAAAAATAAGAACACATTTATTTGGTTTGATTTGCAAATAGGTATAATATAAGGGAAAGTGTTACAAGCACTATTGAGAAAACATATGTGTGAAATACATAAGACTCATTATTGTATGCATAATTATCTTTTTAAAATCAAAATAATATATTTAGAAAATTTTCTGAATATTCAAAAAAATATTGGAGAGAATAAAAATGTACTTTATAATAAAAACTTTTCAGACCTTCAATATTTGAGCTGCTACTCTTGACTGGCACTCTCTTTTCATAGGCCATGGACTCTTCAAAGTTTAATAACCTAGCGCCACTAAGAAGATAGCACTCTATGTTGGAAAAAACCCCTCAACACTAATTTAAATACTTCAATTCTTTATTGCTTTGTTCTCTAATTAACTTTACTCACCTACTAATAACCACTCCAATAACATGTCTCCTATTCAAAACCTGACACCAACTTCAAGAGTTTTCTCACCAAAACTCAAATTTGGGTTTGGCTCCTACCAATTATTCACTAAAGTGTACCGACAGTCATCCTAGTTTGATATGACTTCCCTCTTTTCTCCTCCAATTGTTTGAATTCTAACCTCACTATGACATAAGTTCCGGATCAGGCTTTGATTTCTAACATAGTGGCGGTAAACTCAATCCTCATATAGTTTTCCCTCTCCAGTTCAAAATGTACTATGAGTCACACTTGTTATTTGGTAACAACCCCTTTTTGATAATCAAGATTTTTCTGATTGGACACAACTTAGGTTATTGTAGTCCAATACTTAGAGACAACCTATTATAACTAAAGTTCCCAACAAAACTCAAATTCATCAGCAAAAAGCTCTCAAACAATTCCTAATATAATTAGGGCTATAGCAATAACATTCAACAAATTAAGCCTGACCCAAACTATTAGATAAAGCCTATTCTTTATTTTATATTATTATTATTATTTATATTTAACAAAATATTGAGGTTTCACATCCATCCATGAGCTTGATAATATGATAAACTTTTTCCTTGGTCTCCATCCTATGGGGTGGGTAGATGGTAAGTGTTAAGTATACCATTTAATGATCATATGCCTACGACATTGACCTTTCACTTAGCAGCAAACAATGTAGAAAATTTGATATGTTGGTACCTCCGTGAGGTAAGTGAATTAGTAATATTTCGAAGTTCTTTATTGTCATTTGACCTTGCAACAATTATCTCATGTAAATCACTTTATATCCTAATCTTTCAATCTTGTCTAGGAAGAGTGACATCTTTTTATTGAGCAGTATAATTTTTCTTTCATGCTCATTTCTTGGGACCGCAGCTTTTATTTGTTGGTTTTTGTTTTTCCCCTCATTATTGCTTTAAGTATGTTTCAGGGAGCTGCAGTGACATTGGTAGAACTAGGAAAATATGAACGAGCATCATCTCTTCTTGATAAGCTGACCAAGGTATAATATGTATTATCCTACCATTAAAACCAAGTGAACTGGCATAGAAATTCTTCTTGCATTAATACACTCAAAAATATTGAACCTGATTGTCTATTTCTTTTGAAAACCTTGATGTTCAAGAGAGGCCTAATAATGTTGATGCATATCGTTTGCTGGGGGAAGTGAAATATGAGCTCAAGGATTATGAAGGGAGTGCCTCAGCGTATAGGAGCTCATTATTTGTCAGTGTGGATCAAAAACTTCATTCTGCAATTAATTAATTGTTATATGCCATTTGCAATTACGGTAGCAACTATTTATTTAACATATGAATTACTGTATTTTTTAGCTACTCTAGATTGACTATTATAACCTATACATGTGTAGGAGGATATATTAAATAATTAGTAACCTGTGGAAATTATGGACTGCGAATAGTTCCTCTCACCTGGTAAAGAAATTCTTGTAATGTATTTCCTAGAAAATAAAAGTTGCCTTACAAACTTGCTAAAAATTTCCTTTTGTTCTTTTTTATTATTTACTATCCTTATCTTCATGATGTGCTATTTCAACAGGCTTCTGATAGTATTGATTTTGAAGTTCTTCGGGGACTTACAAATTCATTGCTTGCTGATAAAAAACCTAAGGAGGTTTGTCTTTAAGCTGTATCCATTAATGAAGAACACATACTTGTTTTTTATAGTCTAATTAGTTATCTTTTGCAAGTGAGGGTGTTTCATCTACTTGTTGTTAGTTGTATTCTTCTAAGTATTCCCTTTATATCTTTTTGAATTTTATATCAGGTATATCAATTTTAAATTCTTAATGCTAAAGATGAAAGTGATAAGATGTCATATGTAATGCAGTGATAGCACTAATTGGAGGTAGAACCCATGTGTAAACAATTACTTAGGTTAATTCCTGTGTCATGGTTGTAGGAGCTTGTTCATAAAACACATCTCTACTATTTTAATGAGAGGGATTCTGAGGCAAATTTGGTTTTGTTACCCGAGTAGCCTTCTATAGCTGGACTCCAACTATCATATTTATTTTTTTCCCTATTCATTATTTCTTTAGCAGCTCTTCTATTTATGTTTCCCACTTTTTACTCATCTAAAGTGTGGGCTTTTTTTTTTTTTTAAGGCTAACAGGGAAGCCTTTGTCACAACCCATGGAAAAATGATTGGAGTCCAACACACGTGTAGGCTCGAAGCCTTTCCTGGCAAGGATTAAGTACTATCAATGGTCTCCTAAGCAATTCCTTATTTCTATTTCCCACTTCTTTAGTCATCTAGAGCTGGGGTCTGTTGAAAAAAAAATAAAGGGTTGTGCATGGAAGCCCTTCCAAGACCCCAATCAAAAAAGTTTGGAGTTCAACATGCATGTACAATTCTAGTGCTCTTCCCTTTTTCTTTTTCTTTTCTATTTTCCACTGATCTAAAGATTTTAGATAGGAGGATTGAATGCTACCTGACATTTCATTGCTGTTGGCTGCTGGGACACCACATTCAAGAGTTTTAGGTCAAGGGCTCTATCCTTTGGAGTAAGGTAAAACCTATCCGGAGGAGTTGTTGGTGCCATGGTGTCCTGCTAGAGAGTTAGACAAAGAATTAAGACCATTAGGTGTAGTAATACAATTTGAACTAGAAGAATTAAGAGATTAATTTTGACTCAACTAACCCAGGAGGATGGTGGGGAAGGAAGAAGGCGAAGGATCTCATCACTTACCCAAAATAAAAAGTTAATGACTAAAAAAAAAAAAAAACTTGAGTGGGGCACAACTTGTTAATTCTACCTTATTTCTTGCAAAAATATGGCATTTAAATAATAAAAAACATTAAAAAAAACCAAAATCAAAGCTTGAAGACTAATAAAAGTTATATAAATATAGTGTATTCTTGTATCTCATGTAGCTATATCCTCGACATGGAACATATCCTTTGTTGATATGCTCCCGTACCTCGATATTTCAAAACAGTGGTCAGATATCAAGGCAACATCATGTTATGATAAGGCCTCAAGTCCATCCAACATCAATCATATTGTACAATTTTCTGGAATCATATTATTGACCTAATGAAAACATGCTTCAAATACTTTTACATTGAATTGACAATGGAATCTTGTTGATTTATTTTGTAATGTGCTCATTAGCTTAAGAACTTGCGACAATGTTTCTAGACTTGGAAACGTCCATCAATCAATTAGGAAACACTGGATTTAATTGTATGGAAGTCTACATTTTGACTTTCTGAAAGATTATGAAAACATATATGAAAGAAAGTATTTGTCATAATATATATACTTTATTGCACCTCATATATTATTTAACAACATTACATAATACATAATGAGTACTATTATATTTTCTATTTGATAAATATCTGAGTCCAAGGACCATTCAGTGGTAGATGTTACTAACTGGCAACTTTAGAAAGACTTTGCCCAAATTAGAAGAATATTTAAATCCTAGAGTATGTTTCAAGTACATTAAAAAAAAAAAAAAAAGATTCAATGCAAGGGATTAAATATGCCATGATAGATTTAGAATGTTGAAATTTCCTTATTGCATGTAAATTTCATGCTTTAATTGATTAAGCATTTTTCTTGAGAAAGTGAATTATGCATATTGATGTGACATGATATTTGCCTCATTCCTTTATCTTGGGACAACTTTTTGTAGTCTGCACTTACATGGTTGTAATTTCCTGAAGTAATGGTTTTTAGCAAGTATTAGAAATTCTGTTCGTTGCAGGCAGTTCAGCTACTTTTATCATCCCGGGAACAATTGAATGGAGAAAGCTTTAAAGGATCTGATATTTCCGTGGATACAAATGGTAATGTGGAAAAGAAAATACAGAATATTGATCCAATCCAAGTAAGTTCTTTGTCTTACTACCGGATAACCTTATGTTCAGTTATTTGAAAATGCATGTCTGTCTAGTATCGGCATCTACTAACTCAGGGTACGTTAAAAAATAATCAATTTTCCTTCTTTGGGTCTCATTTGACATACATTTACCTTATAAGTCATTCTTATAATAGTTACATTGTGGATGACACTGTTATTATTGGTTGGGTTAGGCTCAAAACACAAGAAAATGTGTTAGGCTCAAAACACAAGAAAATGTTAATGCCTGACATTTTATTTTTTGCATCCCATCATAAAACAAAGCATGGAAACATTTGTGTGGCCTCATGTTTCTGAGCACGAATAAGATTTCTGCGTACATTATTAGGGGAGGGAGCCTAGAAGCATGCCCTTTTTTCAGAAAGCAAGGAATCATGGTTATAATAAAATAAAGGTTAAGAATCCTAGTGCCAATGTTGATGGGCATTCAGCCAGCAGTCAGTGGTGTTAAAAGGAGGAACAAAGAAAAAGAAAGAGGTCTCAATACCGCTCAATCCTTAGTTGTTTGAACCCTTTCCAAACTAACGAGGTTGATAGAGACTAACTAGCATGAGTGGATGCTTTATGATATCACAGAAGATGTGCCCATTGCTGACACCATGTTGGCATGGGACAGCAAATCATGGTTTGCTGGGGACCACGATGGTCAGCATCAGTCTCATGGCTGTGAAGTCAAACATCATTCAAGTTGAATGAGAACCCAAAGGTCACCATGTCGGAGAAGAATATATTATCTATATTAGAGTTTCAGGATGTCACAGCTCAACCTATACTAAAAAATTCACATCCTTTTAGAATCTGAAAATATGCCATTCTGTGTTGATTAGCTCCATGCTAGATGAACCATTTTGGAAAGTTAATATATGCGAATTTACTGAACTTTTTTCATCTAAGATTAGGGCCAGTGTTAGCTGTGTTGAACAACCTAAGTTTGCTTAGAGGACAGAGCAGAAATGATTTTGTCATGTCCCACAGACCTGAAAGCATATTGCAAGTAGATGGGGTTCGGAACAGGGTACATTTAAGATTTTGTGCGTGGGAGTAGAATATAGGACTTGATCTGGCAGTAGGCATAGTTCCTGGTAGATGATCAAATGAAACTGAAACATCTAAGCTGAATTATTTGAGGCTTAGGGCATAGAATACTAGTTAAGTTCAAAATTGAATATAATATTGAAGGATTTATCTATGTTTTTCCTTTTCAATTCTTTGTTCCTTTCTTATAGTGTGTCATATAAAACATTTTTTGTTTATCTACATTGATGTAATGCATTGAGTGGACCGGAGGGGATCCAGGACTGTTCAAGCATCCAACCAATGTGATGGTATCAATGGTTTCACATGCCAACTGGGCCTTTTGGATGTATGAGGAGATAAGTAGCACATGTCTTCCTTATACATTGGACCGTCAATGCATATTCTGACTTATAACCCACGTGTGCTAGTCTCATACTTTATGAAATATGTTTCTTCATGGCCTTACCCTCAATGATGATATGTTTGCAAATCACACTACATTGTTATCAGCTATTTCGCTAAGTTGGGATGGCTATATCAAGGTGCTATCATAGGCATCATCAACCACATTAATAATAGCAGGGAGGATAGTATCTAGGTTGGCATCATAATCAAGGCTTTGGTTGTGAATATGACTTGAATGTCGACGAGGCCCATGGACTCTCCAAATAAAACGGTAAGTGTTGGACGTTGTTTTCTTACTTTTTTTAAGTGTTTAAGACATTGTTGATCATGTTATGATTAGCAAGTCATGTTATAATTTCTAGAAGACTATCCTGGCTTTATTAAGATTTCAAGGAATATTGTCAAGGGGCAAAAAGACTAGAAACAAATAAAGTATGTGTTAGGAGGAGAAATAGAGTTGGTGCTTCGTTATGCTTCCTCATATAAGAAAATGGTGCCAATTGAGCCAAGGACTTTTGATCGCAATTGAAACTTATGTATTTCTTGTTTTGCATGGGTGGGATTTTAGGAAAGCTTTGTTTTAGTGCTAGCAGTAGAACAACAAGAAAATTCATCTACTTTTGGATATTTTAGCTTTTGCTTTGTTGGGTTAAGGCCCTAAGGACCTTATATTGTTTACAACAAACTCTATACTTTGCTTTTGCCTCCTCAAAATGCTCTTTGCTATTATTCCATCTAAATAATAAAAAAAAAAAGGTAGATAGGAGCCTAAACCAAGGTTCGTTGTCTTGGTATTAGATCCTATACTAATGTCATAATGATATAGTGTCAGCATGCTTGATATGGATGCTGGTCCAGTATACCTATCTCGAGTCTCCATTTAATACTGGTATTGTATGTTTTGCTCAGTACGGGGTAGTATGTGCTGGTGTAATGTACCATGAGCCTAATTGTCCATGGGAATGGAAGTAAGAAGAGAAGAGATTGAAGACAATAAAGAGTAAAAAGATGACCATTCTTATATTTCCTTTGCATCCATATTTTTTTCTATGAGATCATAAAGATTGAACATGGGAGATGTTAATGCTCAGCCTTAATTCTTAATTTACAATTTTGGCATAGGATGAGATTCTCAAGGATTTCTTTCAAAATCTAAAGATGAGGAGGATAAAAGATGGGGTTAGATATAGGTAAATGAGAGGTAAAGAAAGTTGAGTTATAGCGTAGATCTTGGGAAGCACCATAACAAAAGGAAAAGAGGTAGCGATGCACAGAGAGCTAAGGATAAATATGTTTGTTGAAAGCCATATAGAATATTTTTATTTTTCTTTCTTAACCAGTCAAAGAGACCAATCTCCTCTTGCTACTTAAATGCTAGATCGAAAGTAACCAATACCAGGACATAGGAGTGCCATGGGAGACCAAGGCATGGCTTCTATTGTCTCCTCAAATTATTGTTAATCTTTAATCTTTAATCTAGGATGGCCAAGTCTTACGAGATTTAAAACATTTATAGGATTACATTGTTCAGTTACACATGCAACCTGCATTAACCTGCATTATCATTGTGACTGCATGTGGCCTGCACCATCTTAATGGGATAAAGCTGAAAAATTTAAATGTTGTTGCTGTCTTATGCGGTTCAACGTGTTGATACAATAATGGAGATCCCATAAATTTGGGTAAAGTCTCTTAGTTTTGTTGTAGTTATGGATTGTTAGTCACATATTCTTTTACTTTATTTTTGTAGGTAAAGTTATATGTACTACCTGTGGGCATGTTAATCAAATCTTCTAAATAATAAAGTTTATTGCTTTTCACTTTTAGGAAACTAAACTTGCCAGTCTATACTCTATTGTTATCAAGTTATTTCCAATTTAGGCCTTTTTTATATCTGAGGCTGTAGGAGTTCGTTACTTTTGGTGGATGAGAACAATGTCCTTCATGTGTTAATTTGATTATTTTGTCAATATCACACTCACACACATGCGCGCGCGCGCACACATACATACTTTATGGAGCTATGTAGGGCATATCCCCTTAATTCACTATAATCTCCAAAGTATTGCTGCTGTAGATATCGATGAAAATTGTGTCTAGAAGAATTTTCTCTATCTGGTGTTTTACTTTCTTTTAATTCCAAAGAATCTACATGAGATGCAATATACAGGTTGACTTGCTTCTGCGGAAAGCTTATTCCAATTGGGGACATATAAGTGATGCTGTGGCTGTTTATGATCAGCTCATCTCTGAGCATCCAGATGACTTCCGAGGTTACTTGGCAAAGGTACATTTCAGATTTTCTTTAAATATGGTTATCTTCTACATTCGCATTTTGTTTCCTCTAAATATAATTATGAGATAATTTCTACAACATTTTAGAGTGTTTCTTAACAAAGAAGGCAAGAGATACTTAAGTGCAATGTAACTAAATTTTTATATATTTTATTATGTAAAAAGAGAACCCTCGAAAGAATTTATAGCTAGTAGAATTAAATGCAACTAAGCACGTTTGAGTATAAATTCGTTGTTAAAGTAAATAATTTTCTTTTACCAGAAAGATCATTCAAAAGACTGTAATGGTGTCTATTATATGTTGCTGCTTTTCTCTTTCCCTAAAACCTCTAGAAAATAATCAAATCATAGTCAGTGTGGTTGGTTCAGAAGCATGCCATATTCTAAGTGACTTTCTTTTGGTAACTTTAAAGCTAGACAATGACATTTTTTTTTCCTTGCCAAGTAACAATTGCGAGAAACATTCATTGCATTAATAAATAATATGTTAACAATTGCTAGAAACATTCATTGCATTAATAAATAATATGTTTTATTTGATTCTAGGTCAAATGAAATGTCATTCCTCCTTCATGGTAGTCTGAACCTGCCCAAGAATCACCGGCTCTAATTCAAAAGCATGTTTCAGTTGCCTAATTTTTGACAGATCATGATTTATGAAATGAAACTCTACCTCTTATTTAATGTGGGTCCCACTCCTATTTACATGCACAGATTGAAAAGATCTATTTTGATCTAGAATTAAAACTTGGATCTTGAATCTTTTTCTTTCTAAGTCGTTAAATGTCATTTATTCGGATTTATATCTTGTTAACCCATTGTGACATCAATTTATATGTCCATCGTATACATATAATTGACTGTTAGAGGAAGAGAATGGGAACTGTTATTTTAAATTATCATGTAAAGATTATAAATTAGCATTCTTATTATTGTGGGACTCGAGCCTTTTCTTTTAGGCATAAAATTCACACCCTTAGGGTTGTGCAAGTTTACATGCGGACCAGTCTTGAAGAAGCCCATTTTAAAAAGGAAAGAATATATTAACAAACAGGGACCATTACTTTGGAAGATAGACCATCAATAGCTTAAGCCTTTGATGAAACGGAATATCATGCTTGTTATGCATGTTAAAACAAATTAAGGATTCATATAGCTAGACAAAAAAATAAAATGTGTCATTTTGTATCATTTTTTTCTTTTGTTATAAATTTTATTATGTGAGGCTTAGTTCAAAATTTTTGTGTTTCTGCTCCTGCATTCAGTTCCATTATCTATGAGTCTATTTTCCTTGATCTTTCTATTATGAATCAGATTCTACTATAAGGCCGCATTTGGATTGCTGGATTGGATTGGATAAGACTTCTAATCCAATCCAATGTTTGGGAGAGGAGAAGAGTGTTGTTTACTATGGGCCCCAACAAAATGTTGGTTTGTTATGCCTAAAAAATCTGGTTTATCAAACCGAAGGAGGGGCTTGGGATTAGGAAGCCAATGGGATTGGATTGCTAATCCAATCCCACCTCAATCCATCCTAGGTACAATCCAATCCCACCTCAATCCATCCTGGGTACAAACATATCCTAAATGTTTGAAGGATGAATGAGGTAAGATGATCTTTTTTTGGAGCCAACTTCCAATATGAGAGTGATTTTTCTTCTCTGATACTTTGCCGGGGGATCATATTGAAAGAAAATGGTAAAGTTGGAGATGCAGAAAGGATGTTTATTCAAGTACGTATTAATATTCTCATTGCTTCTCACAAATTCTTATTATTTATTATTTAAGGGTGAGTAGGGCAATGTCATAAAAAACTTATATAAATGGAACAAAATGATGAGTCACATTCATGGAAAGACTATATTTAGTTGTTATTATTTAAATAGACACTTATTCATTACGAGTTCTTTTCTTTTTCAACAGGATATCCATATTCTTTCATCTTTTATAGAATGAGATAAAATGATTATTAATATTCAAACAAGGAATTTATGAGGGTTATCTTATAATTCAACAACAAAACAGAAGGTTTAATCGATGGTGTCATGTTAGCAAGGATAGGTAGTTTTATCTATGAAAAAAAAAATTTAGTGCATCAAAGCTGTTGTATCACAAGTAAGTCTTGTTTATTTTCTTGGTAGCTAGGTTCAATTTTATTCCTTAGTAAGCATATCGCAATAAGGTTTCAGAAAGGAAGGATAAAGGAGAAAGAAAGAAAAAGGATGAGATAACCTCTACCTGTGGTGCCTTATCATTATATATTTATATCTACAAATTTATAATAGTTTTAATGATTTGGATTGTGGGATTAGTAGCTATTTCTTGCATCTCCCCCATCCCTACCCCCTACCCACCATCAACCCTTCCCCACCTCTTTTCACCCAATGTTGCACATCACAACTTCTTTAAGTGAGATGCAATCAGTAAGAATGAGGATTTCGTTGGACAATCATTTTCAATTGTGAAATATGGTCTGCAGGTGAATGTGAATGAATTTAAAGTGTCCCTCGCCAAATAGGTAAAGATAAGTAATTCTAGCTTGATTTATCATCAGGTTAGTATAATCTTCTGAGGCTAGAATTCATGAAGTTACAGTTTGGTTTTGTTTTGCATTGACCAAGTAGGTTCAAATAATGATGATAATAATCAAATTGCACCTCTTATGTATTGTATTGCACCGCCTTCCATGCCAAGACAAACTAGTGAACTAAACAATTATCGTAGCCAGGTTACGGTATTAGCTATCAATTTGGCATTATGCCAGCCATACTTTTTTTGGTGGAGTTAAAAAGGCATTGTAAATTATACTGCAAGGTAGGGAATTCAGAAATCAACTGCCAATTGAGTGACCAGATTTTATGTTTGTTAAAGTATTATGCTTTAAGCATAAAAAAATAAGTTACATAACCTTTTATGGAGAAGTAGCCGATGGTTCTACATATCAGCAGGTTTCTATGGAAAAAAATGATATTGTACCTACAGCAAATTTATTAACATGGGTATATATGCAAGTGCATTCCATGTGACAGATAAATTTAACTTAAATTTTAAAATTTTCTAATGAAGAAGGGATACCAGTGTCCATTCAATGGAAGAAAAGTGAGTAGAGGAGGAATAAATTTGAGATAGGAAGAGAGACAGTGCTAATTGGATCAGACCATAAGATAGTATGGGGATTGTATAGGGCTGGGAATCTCATCGGTGACACTAAATTGGGAGCGTAATATTCCAATCTACATTCTTTCCCATGAAAATACTCTACATAAAATAAAGATTACCAGCTTATTAATTATTTTCCTAAGATGAGCAAAAATGACAAATCCAAATGCTCGAACGCTCTTGTTTAATTGTGCACTATATTGTGGGCTCATTTCATTCTTATGCATCCTACAGGCAAGGTTTTTTGCATTAGACAAAGCAAAAAGCACTTGTTGATCGATATTCAGGAAAATGATGGATCATAAATAGAGTTAGTCATGACTTCTTATTTCATTAGATGGATAGAAGGATGCATGCTAGGCTAGGCTTACTAGCTGTCTGGTTTCATCACTGCCTAAGCTCCATCTCAGCCAGCATCAAGTACAATATCGTATTGCTGCCAATAGGTTTATTTTCATGGAATTGATGCAAAACAGGTTCATGAGAAGGAGAATTGTTTTTTGACCCTGCATAAAAAATGCTCTTGCAACCACATTCAACCGGCTACCAAATGATTGTAAAATAATATGTGCTTTCTCATTGCTGGATGTGTCACTAATGATGTATACTTTTCTTTCTGTATCGTAAGATTTCTTTCCATGATTCCATTGCATGTTCTTTCATCCTCTATTTTTTTTATGTTCTCAGGTTTATTTGAATTTGAATTTGAATTTGACTTTTCCAAAGGATCATTTAACTTGTCCATTAATTTAAAATAATTGTTTGACTGTCATATCAAAACATAACGTATTTGCTAATCTTATTAATGATTTTGTAAAGCTCTAGGTCTTTGTTCATGCTAATAGAGGGTAGCTTATCTTGTAAGGCTTGAGAAAGAAATTAGGTTGGATGAGATTACAGATGAGGAGGTTATTGTGTTTTTAGGCCCAGGTCTAAACCTTATTTATCGAGTAGTCTACCCTGAATTAGGGATGCTTAAACTCGTATTTTTTTGTGAGTTGAAAGTTGAATATTAGTACATTGGAGTTACCATAGTTTGGATTAGGGCTGCAAACGGGTCAAGTCATCGGGGCACACATGGTCTCTACCTGGTTCGGTTCAATATTTGAGTTATGATCTAGTTTGGGTCTTGTTGTAACATAGGATTTATAAATAACTTGTGAAACTGACCTGTTTATTGAAGTGGTTAGGAATATGAAGCAACCTATTCAATAGGTTATTCAACCCGGCCCCACAACATTTTATAAACATGTTTTTGACCAATCCAGCCCCCACAATGTTTAATAAACATGTTAGATTGTGTTAGGTTACTGATGGTAGGTTAAATGGGTCTTAAATGGCTTAAATAGGTTAAATGGGTCTTAAATAGTTCAAATAAGTTAAGTCTTAAATGGCCTAGGTTGGAATTGTTTCAATCCAGCCCAATTTAAACAGGTTCGGACTCTAAACTTGATTCTAACCTATTTAATAAAAGGGTTAAGCTGGGTCAATCGGTTTATAATGTTGACCTGCTTATTCCAAGCTTTAATGCACTTATATCAGGTCAATTGTAGGCTGGGTTAAGGAGTTGGACCATAAATTGCCACCTTTATCGCAAATATTTTCTAGGAACTCGATCTAATTTGTCCCAATTGGCTAATGGGTGGGTTTGGGTTTAAAGTCTTGAAATATTATCAGGCTGGGTTTGGGTAAAATTAGGACTAATTTGTCCCAATTGGCTAATGGGTGGGTTTGGGTTTAAAGTCTTGAAATATTATCAGGCTGGGTTTGTGTAAAATTAGGGTTGGACCTCTCCTGCTTGCAGATCTCATGGGTCAACATTTTCATTGGTAGGTACTAATGTGTCTTTTTACCTTCTATATCATAATCTATTCAGAATTAGGCTGCTAGCAACACTAAAGAGGTGACTTCATTGTCTTAAAGCATTGAAATTTGTACATTTGTATCAGGACTATTTAGATTCTTCTAATATTTTTAAATTTTAACTTATGTAAACATTTAATAAGAGTTTTATTTTAGGCAATCCTTTGTCATACTTAGCATTCTCATCCTTTTTGGTGTTGATATCTGTATATATGTTGGTTGTACAAGCATGTGTTTAATCTCATGCTGCTTAATCTCACTTTAATAAAAAAAAATCTTTTAATTTATCTCCTTTAATAGTGTCCCAACATGAAAGCGTATTGGATATTTTAAAAACACTTGGTGTTTTAACTTTAAATCTCTCAAATCCCAACTCTAATTTGGAAGTATTCAAACCTCTACCGTCTCAGTTTTTCTCATAAACCCTTAAAAATCTATTTCTCTAGATAAATAGGGGAAAAAAAAAACTTTCTGACGTGTCCCCCAATCCCCAATACACAAGAAGAAAAAAAAGAAAAAGAAAAAGAAGAAGAAAGGGCAAAACCGTTTAGCATGCGTGCAATGAGTTTGTCCCTGAGCTAAGCCCAAACTTGAAGCTATTACTTGTTCTGCATCAGTTTCAGAGATGTTTTGGTTTCAGAATTACAAGTAAAAGATCTTGGGAACTTGACCCTTGCTCTCGCATGTACCACACAATGGTTTATTCAATTGATTTTTCTTTAGCATTCCTTTTTTTTTTTTTCTCTCTCTATAACGAGACTTGGAGTGCTAACATTCCAATTGCTGTATTACATTATTATTCCTTGCCTTCTTGAAGATTTCAACGTCCTAATAGTTCGAGGCACTTTACAGGACCTACAACATAACCATGTGCGAGAATGATAGCAAGAGTGATGGTTATTGAAAAGGTGCTAGCGGTAGGGATGGTGGTCGTAGGGTCACAGTGGTGTCAAAGATGCCAGCAATAATGTGACGAAAATGTTTGGTAGCAGCAGAAACAATAATAGCTGAGATAGTGGGGGACGTCAATCATATGGCAAAGAAAATGACGATAGTGATGTTAATGAAAGGAAGGTGATGATGTAGCAATAGCATGATAGAATGATGAAACCACTGATAGTCACGATGATAATAGTAAAAATATATATTTTTTATTTTTATATATATAAAAATATATATTTTTTATTTTTTATAAATAATGAATATAATTTTAAATAAATAATAATAATAATACTAAATATACTTTTAATTCGAATTTATAATTTTATTTTTTAAAATAAAAAATAAAATATAATCTCTTAGTTTTGGAGTGCTTTACTTATCTACCATGAATAATGAGAAAGAAAGAAAAAATATATATGAATTCAAAAAGCTAACTCAAGATCAAACATCATGAAATTAAATTTAATTAAAACTTCTAATTATATATTTTTTAAAACTTAATTTCTTTTAATTATTTCTTAATTTAAAAGTGAGCTATCTTAAAAGGACGGGGTCTCACAAGATTATTAAAGTTTTTATATCAAGATGCCATAGAGTTTTTTTTTAAAAAAAAATAAATTTTAACATGATTTAAATGGAAGATATTTAACCATGGTTGCTATGAGAATTGAAAACTTAATAGGTTATGCTCGTTTCTCAAAGAATCGAGGTATCGAAAAGATTTGTAAAAAAAATATAAAGTACATAAAATACAAGTTCTAATTTGTTTTACGATGATTTGAGTTCCCAAAGCAGAAAATCCAAATTCAAATTATAAATTGTATTATTTAAATTTTATAATTTCAACCGAAGGTTTTTAAGTTTAGTCCGAACTAATATAAATCAATTCAGTCTGAACTCATCTAAATCAAATAAGAATTTTGCACACCCTAATTTGAAGGATTTCGATTATTTGTTCGAAAAAATAAAAATTATATAATATATTAAATATATTATCTTAATTTGATTTATGGTTTGATTTGAGCTCCCATACATATAACTCAAATGCAAACCATAAATTAAATTATTAAAATTTATAATTTACATAGAAAGTTTTTAAGATCAATCTAAACTAAGCTGAACCAAATGAGAATTATGTACACCCCTAATTTGAAGGGTATATGGACTGGTGATGATACTGTCAAGCTTTTAGAAAGTTGCTACATGGTGGGCATTTGATGGGGGTAAAATATGGTTATGGTTTTTGATCTATGCCATTTTAGATTTTAATGAAATAAATTAAAATATCCTTTTAAATTTAAAAAAGAAAATAAATTTAAAATTTTATTACATAAAAAAAAGATTTTTCTCATTTTTAAAAGAATTGAGATATAGAAAAGGTTAGTCAAAAAATAAAAAATTATAAAATATATTAAATATATATATTTTAATTTGATTTATGATTTGGTTTGATCTTCCAAAATAAATATAAATATTTATTATATAAAAATGGGTCAAGTCCTTTTTTGTCAAAGAATTGAAATATAAAAAAGTTTGTTAAAAAATAAAATATTATAAAATATTATGTGTTTATATATATATATATATATATATATATATATATATATATATATATATATATATATATGATTTATGATTTGGTTTAAGTTCTCATGATATAATTCCAAAATTCAAATAGTAAGTTGAAATACTTGTAATTAATAATTTAAAATAAAAATTTTAGGCATAAATTAGCCTAAATTTTAATAATAAAATAATAAATATAAAATAATATAATTTTAAAATCATCTATTCAACAAATGATTTTAACTTGTTTCAACAAAAAAAAAAAAAAAAAACTGAAATGCTGTGTTGAGATTCCACATGGCTTTCCAACATTATCCTTAGAAATTATTTCGCGCCAATACCATTTCAAAAATTGATCTTTTAAAAAATATCATAATTATGATTTTAAAAGAGATTTGTTAGCAATTTGTTAGCACTGCCGGCTTTCGGTATCAAACGGCCCCATCCACCGTGGTTGCTGTCTTCCATTGGCCTCCCTAGCCCCCTCTCCCTCTCCTCCCGTCGACACCCGTGGCCGGTGGCCGCGCCTCTCCTTCCGTCTCGACACCCGTGGCCGGTGGCCGCGCCTCTCCTTCTGCTTGATTCAGGGTTTGTCTTCTTTGTTTATTTTGCTTGGTTTCAGTTTTTTCCTTGATTTAGGTTTCGTGGGTTTACAATTTCGTTATTTTCTTTGTTTGTTTCGCCTAATTTCTCATCTGATTTTGGCTTTTTGTTTGTAGATTTTTTTCTTTCCTTCCTGTCATGATGCCTTGCCAGATTTTTCTAATTTTCTGAAATTGTCTACAATTTTCACAATGCTCCAGTCCATCGCTACTTTGTTTTTCATGGAACTGTTTTCAGTTGAACTCATCCGTGACTTCTTCTGGTCCCCTGCTGTAACGTTGTTCAATCCCATACTCTGATTCCATGTCCTGTCGTTTAAAGATTGTCGTTTAAAGATGGGCTGGGGTTGGAGTGACAACTAACAAATCCTCCTATTATAAGGCCGAATAGAATTTGGAAATAAATCTGCCTTCAGACATAAATTTCAAATCAGAAGTGCCTATGTTGTAGGTAAGTAACAGCATTCATGATCCTGGTTCATGGCAGAGTTCGGATTGGATTTTGGTTTGTATGCTCCTCTACAATTTATTTGAACACATTCACCTTTTTTTCTATAATGAAATCTTGACGTGAACATTGCCCTTGAGAATTAGATATTTCATTTGAACTTTATAGAGTTCTGCTATATTTTGTTTGTTGTGTTTGTAGCGTAGAAGAAATTATGTGTTCTATTTAGTCATTCTTTGTTGTTCAAATTGGCTGAAGAATATGTTTGCGGCATGTATACATACCTCAACCGAACCCGACCCAACCCAAAGGACCCACTGTGCATTATTACGTTTTCCTAAAGTATTGTTACATTTTTTTTCCTAAAGTTTAATGCAACTCACAAATCCATGATGGTATTAAATCTGCATTTCTAATTTATCTATCCTACTATCACTATTTTTGCAATAGAGAAGGAAGATGAGGAGAGCTTTGTTATGCTTGTGGATTTGCTTTTTGGCTAGCGCAGCAACAAATGAAGCGCTGGAAAGCCGATGCCCTTCAACAACTCAAGGGGATGCTCTCAATCAATTATACTTCGACGCATTTAAGTTGAAGAGAGTAGTAACCTTGAGTGATGATTCTTTTTCCACCACCCTTGTTGCCGATTTATCATCAAAAACTTATTCGCAACAAGAGTTGAAGGAAAGTGACAAGATTTCCAAGTTGCCTGGCCAGCCTGAAGGTGTAGATTTTAATCAGTATGGAGGGTATGTCACAGTTGACGTGGAAGCTGGAAGAGCTCTCTTTTACTACTTCGTCGAAGCTGCCTTGGCTGACCCAACTTCTAAACCACTGGTTCTCTGGCTCAATGGAGGTAAATAACTAAAAGATCAATTGTATCATTTATAAACAATCTTATATCATAAGAATCTCTAATTATCATCTTTTTTTTTTTTTTTTTTTTTGTTATTAGGGCCGGGTTGCTCCTCTCTTGGAAATGGAGCTATGGAGGAGATAGGACCCTTCCGCGTCATGAGCGATGGCAAAACGCTATTTAGAAATCCATATGCATGGAATAAAGGTCTCATTAAGAGTTTAGATTCAATTTTGTTTATTTTTCCTATCTTTTCTAAAGTCATTCGTATAGTTTATATTTTTTTTGTATGCTATGATGTTATTAATTATTTTTTCTAAGAATCATACACGTGATTAATCAAATGATTGATTTGAATTTGATCATATTTTGGGTGCTTTTAGTGGCTAATGTGCTGTTCTTGGAGAGCCCAGCTGGTGTTGGCTTCTCTTACTCCAACACTACCTCAGACTACTACAATAGCGGGGACAGCAAAACGGCCGAAGATGCCTATGTATTCCTGGTGAACTGGATGGACAGATTCCCAGAATTCAAAGGCAGAGATTTTTTTATAGTTGGGGAGAGCTATGGCGGCCATTATGTGCCTCAGCTTGCCCATAGTATTCTCCAACATAATAATACCAACATCAATCTTAGAGGCATCATGGTATCTAATTAACTTTAGCTCTAGCTTCTTTTAGTAACTTTATATGATGTTTCATCTTTTTCTAATCTTATTGGCTTTATTGAAATTGATATTGGATAATGCTAGATTGGCAATGGGGTGATCAATGATGAAACGGACAACAAAGGGATGTTTGACTATTGGTGGACACATGCGTTGATCTCAGATGAGACCATTGATACAATCCACAAGCACTGCAATTTCTCCCCTAATGCCACTATTCAGGATATGCAGTGCCTTAGGGCATTGAGAGCTTGCATCCAAGTCCTTGAGAAGATAGACGTACTTGGTATTTATGAGCCTTTATGTTTCTCAACCAACGTCACGTCTTTGCCAAAGATATATTCGGTTCGTTATCTTTTCTTATTATCTATTGCTTCTTTAATTTAGCATCATGCTTTCTAAAGGGACTTTGCGTGTGTTTCAGATTGAAAATTTTGACCCATGCTCCAGTATGTACGTGAAAGCTTATCTCAATACCGCTGGAGTACAAGAAGCTCTTCATGCCAACATCACAAAACTCAACTACACTTGGACTAGGTGCAGGTGTGCCCCTTTGTCTCATATTATAATAGCCTTATAGATTAATTGGATGCCAAAAATTGTTATTGCAAGTCAAAGTAATGAATCATTAGACCATAGGTTGTGTAATTATCGCGTCATGCTAAGTGAGGCAAATCAGACCATGCTAATCATGGGATCTTAGGATCGAGTCAATGTTCCTCAATGGCTCATGTTGCTTGTAGCATTGATTAAGGAGAGAAACCAATAGCCATAAAAAATCATGGTTCCTCAAGTTATGTTCTAATATGATCACTACGGCATCCATTGCATTAGCTCCTCAAGTAACGCAGTGTGCATTTTCTTTATCCAATATCCGACTTCACAATTCATAAGAGAGATAAAGGAATTTGACAAACAGCATGTGTATCTAGATAGAGATCCCTTTGCTCCACATGAGGTCACATTTGGATAGCCACCCAAAATGTGTTTAAGGATCGCAACAAAGTGAGTTTTTCATTTTAAGTCACAATTTCAAGCTAATTTTGAACTTTCTTGAGATAATAAAAATTTCTTATGAGTTTATTTTGTTTTTTGTGGAGGCAACATTTAATACTTGTTAAAAGTTTCATATAAGTTTTCAATCATCACCCAAGTGATCATATATGTGGCATTGCAAACATGAGAGTGAAAGTCATTCTTAATATTTTGAATACCCTTTCAAATTTTAGCTGTAGATTAAATATTTGTTAAATGTTTCTTTTAATCCAACAATGTTACAATGCAGCCAACTGTTAACATGGATAGAGAGCCCTTCAACAGTCTTACCACTTATCAAGGAGTGCATGGCTAACCATATACCGGTTTGGATATATAGGTAATACTGATAAATTAGTTTTTTATAGAGTTGTGTTTTAATATTTCATATATATTTCTAAATTAATACTAATTACATATCAGCACAAATGGGTAATAAGTCTCTTTTTAATATTAAATGTAGTGGAGATGTTGATGGACGGGTTCCTGTCACCTCATCAAGATATTCTATCAATCAGCTAAATCTTTCTGTGAAGGCTCGGTGGCAACCATGGTTTGTTAATAATGAGGTAAATTATTCATGTAACATTTTGATTAATGAAATCAATAATTTTACTTAATAAACCTTTTCAATATACACACATAAAAATATTAAACAAAGGAGCAAAAGAATTAGCTAAGGTAATGTTCAATATGTAATGTTATAATATAATTCTTTTTGTAAAATTTAAATAATGATATTTGTTATATGCATAAAATGCACATCACACAATATTTTAATAGATAATAATATTGTTAGGTAGTAGGATCTTGTAAGAGTCTTCTTCAAAATGTAACTTACTTAATTTGCTTTACTATTTTGAAAAATAAACCGATACCTTTTTAATCTCTTTTAGTAGCAGTTTAGGATCAATTAACTAATTTTCTTCTTGCCCTAATGAAGTTATGAGAAAGCTAAATTATCCTTTAAAATTTTTTGCTTGAAAAATTTGAGATGCTTTTTGGCTACTTTATTGATTATTTTAAAATTTTAGGATGATAATCTTATTCCTAGAATATGAACAAAAATTTTATTCATCAAAGAAACGAATTTATGTGGCGACGAAGAGGCCAATGTCTACAAATTTTATTAGGTAAAATAATATAATATCTTATGGAAATACATTGATCCATCCTACTATATAAGAGGTTTCTTAAGCAATAGCATAGCATTGTCACTTTTTTTCCTTTGCCATAATTTTCCTTTCCACCTTAATTGTAATGATTTTGGTTCTACTAATCCGTATTTATCGGACATAATTAAATAGTCATTAATGAATTTTGGGGCCATTTTTCTCAACTATCTTTTCCTCAAAAAATATCTTATAACGTAATTAATTAATACGATTTCATACAAATATCAATGAAAATTGTGAAATTCTTTCATCATCTAGCTACTATTTAAAGAATATATGAGTACACCAAGAGTTCTCATGGAATTCGATGATCTTTTAATAATAAAACATTTCTTAAACTACTCTAAGAACTTCTCTCACTTCTCCTTTCTTTAATATTATGGACAGGTTGGTGGATATAGTGCTATTTATGATGGTAACCTAACATTTGCCACTGTTAGAGGAGCAGGACATGCGGTTCCAAGCTATCGAGGACTTCAAGCACTTGTACTTGTCAATTGTTTCCTTAAGGAAGAGCCACTTCCTTTTAAAAATGATTTTAATTTATACATTACTTAAAAAATGTAAGTTAAAAGGTTGCTAAGAGGCTCATTGTGCCAATTTCCTCTTAGCTTGTGTAAATGTAAGTTAAGATGTTATTAAAAGCTAAACATTTTTGTTGGAAATCAAGGATTCCATGAGTTGCTATGAGGTACTTTGCATTATTGATGGGCAATTTCCTTGTTTTCAACATCAGATATTTGGTTAAATGACATAGGAGTATGTAAATGAGATATTGAAAATGATAGAACTCGCTCCTATGAGACAGTAAGTCCACTATCTTGGAGGAATGCTGAATCAATGAGTTTATCTTTGGCATTATTGATCAAATGAGGATGGGTGGAATCTTGGAATTTGTCATAATCTAGTGATGTTTTGTCCTTTGTGTGGTTACTTCCTCTAATATTTCAATGGATTGCCATGCTTTGCATGTTCTCCAACTATGATACACTAGTCATCTGGATTGATCCTCTGGTGTATGCCTGGTGAGACATCTTTTTCTGATAAGAGAGTCCTTTTATTTCTTATGTTTTTTTGTAAACTTTTGCAGGCGTTAAGATGTATTTCACTGACTTGCATTGCTTATTGCTTTCTCGATTTCTTTGCATATTGTATTGATTTGAATTCTTAGATAAACATGACAGTGCAAATCCTACCATTACTATTGTATTGATTTGAATTGCTTTTTCTTGTCCTTTTTCATGCTGTAGTAGCATTCATTTTATATAAACAATTTTCTTGTTAAGCTTGCTTTGATGATGGAATAAGATTGTGCTACCTTTTCTTCAATTATTCTATGATGCTTTGTCTTATTCTTTAATTTATTATATTTTCAATCAAAAGGATTAAATCCATCAGGATTACCATATAGCGAATAGGAGCATAACTTCTTCAGTCAGCAAGATTTGAAGAGTTTTAAATTTATATTTCTTTTGTATATTATTAATAGCTAATATTCAGAATGTTTAGTGGTCCATCTTAATGAACTCAGATGAATTTTTACTTAAAAACTAGCTAGGAAGAAATTTATTTTTCTATAATGTAACATTAATGGATTGCATAACCCTTGATGCAATAGAATGAGGAATAAGGGTAGACAAAGCCAATTATAATCAGACTCAATAATACTTGTTGGTTGTAGTGTGATTTATGCATTTTCAAAAGCATATTTAGAAAGAGAACATATGGATCATTTCATTGTATACTGCTTACTTAACTTGTACTACTGTAAATGATACTTTTACTGATGTAGCAAAACCAAAACTTAATTTGTAATTGAAGCAAATTATAAAGCTGAAACGTAATCTACTGGATTTCTTGTGACATGATGTAGTCATGCAGAACCATTCTATGTCGGTTAGATTGAACTTCATGGAGGTCATGTCCCTTCCAAAACATTGTGACCTTTTAGCTTAAAGCTTAAAGTGGCTGTTCTGGTGTTCAGTCCTGGGAATTGAATTGTAACTGTATGTGGTGGGTGGAAGATGCAGGAGTACAACAAGAAGCTAGTTCGACCCATATATGTAGCTGGCACTGCAAGAGTTTCATGCAAACAATTTCAGCAAAATCAAACCAGTTTCAGATGTAGAACAATGCACAAAATGTGTCAATGGTAGCAAAACCAGTAGCCGATGAGAACCATTATTGTTTCAAGTATTTGATACCCTGCGCCAAAATTAAATACCCAAAATTTGAGCTACAAGGGTTCAGTTATATAAGTGATGAGCCTGATGATGATGATGTAAGACAGTTGTTGCCTAAAAGATTTCACAAGGGAAGTACTCAAACGTTCTTTAAAAAATTGCTAATCTTGTGTCATGTTCTGAAAATGATAGCCTTCAATGCTCATATTCCAGGATTTCCTAAAGACTTCAGCATGAATTGTCCATTCAAATTTTGAAGATTTGTCCATTCAAAATGATAGCCTTCGATGCTCAGGGTTTATTTTATTTATTATATCTATTTTTAATAGTTAAAACTTAGTAACCACATCATTGCATATGCAGTCCCTTGACCGCTTACATACCACAGTTGCTAGTTAACATTATTGCTAAAGATTCTTTATTCAATTATGTTCTAATATTAATAACTCTAATACATCACAACATATCAAATCAAAACCAATGAGAGACATGGAATTGCTCCTTGAAAGAACATTGAAGGAAGGGTTGAATAGAAATGCTTGGCGAATGAGGATCCTTAAAGCCAATGCCAAATAGCTACGACAAGGTGTGATGGTTTAGTTACTTGTATCTTTAACGGTGATGACATATCCAACACCTTTCCCCAAAAAAAAGAAAAAAAAAATCATAGGTCTTTTTCATTCAAAAGTATGAAACCAACCTCTGTTTCGGTTTGGGTTTCTGCTGAAACTTTGAGCCATGGTTTTTGTCAGTATACTTGTAATAATATTAATATTTAGTGATCTCTGCTGCTCTAATTTTTTTTGACTGGAGTGCATTCTTGATTTTGGCTGAGATGAAGAGTCATTATACTTTTTTCTTTTTTAAAAAAAAAGCTGTTACCAAGATGCTGCATAACGAGGTCATGATGCTATATTATCATTTCATGGTGCAGTTGCCCTTTTTTGAAGAAAATATATTGTGGCATGGCTGATATGGACTAGTGCGATACAATACTTTCAATCCATGGTCCGATACTTGTGAAGAATTTTAGAAGAGTATATGGTGACCAAGGAAAAGTTGTATTAAATTAGTGGTGTATATTGACATCAAACAAGAACCAGAAGTAGGATCCAAATAACAATCTATGCTCCTGCAAACTGATGCTTTTATGTCACGTAATCAATGTCATGTTGGCAATTGCTACTTTTAACTTGAGTAATAGGAAGAGTGCAGGGGAAACAATTCTTAGTTCATGGAGTTGCAGCTAACTAGTGACTGTGTTTTCTGCCACCTACTCATGATTTTTTGAGTGCCCTAGGATCGACTTTTTTTTTTTTTTTTTTGCTTCCTGAACCATCCTGTGTGAGAGAGATTTGACAGGATGCTCTTTATTCTATGATCATGCACAGGTTTCATTGCCTGTACTATCCATGGCACTTAATTCTTCTAAAACAAAGCATGAAACTTGATTTGAAATTTGTTTGATAGTGCTATTTTGCTCCTGTACTTCTTTTTAAAATTTTTCTTATGGACCTCTAGAGGCTGAATCATACAATTTTTTAGTTGATAAAAAAACTACGTATGCATCGCACCTTGAATTATGCATCATGGCTTTTCTAATTATATATTTAGGTCTGTACTTGAGCAGAAAAAAAGCTGAGGTAGACAAACTTAATCAACCAATAGATTATGATGCACCTGTTGAATCAGAACAGAGAACAATTGGACTTGGTACCAAGGTAAAGGACATCTTCTCAATGTTTTTCTTTTTCCAACTGAAAAATCATCAGTATATAGGCTATGGGCCAGCTACATCCTCTGATTGGGCTTTGGATGCATGATAGTTGGGAGTTGGAGCAGCTGTTCTGGTTTTTGGTTTGGTTTTTGCTTTTGGTGACTTTCTTCCTAATGGAAGGTAATGAAATTCGTATACTGTTTCATGACACCATTCTTGTCCAAGGAACATTATTGCCTATAATATGGTATGAGACTCATCAAATTTGTTTTGAACTCATACTATGCTTAAATGTTCGTCTATTGTATATAGCCATTAGTAAAGAGCATGATCAAGAAGGGAAAAACCATCCTTTTGTCCTTTCATTTCAGTCTTGATGCTTCTTTCTTTTTTTTTGGTTTATATTTCAAGTTTATATCATCCTTTGCTTCCTCATTGATTAGAATGCTATTACATTTGTTATATGCACTTGTATGAAGAACCTGTTAGTCGATGTTGTTTACAACATTTTGTTCATTGTTGATACTATAGGTTGGTTGGATTGCCCTGCATATGGCCAGTGCATAGGTTATATTATTCCTTCTAAAGTTCCTCTAGATGAGACATATAATGAATCTATTGTTCCTGGCAAAAGATATTCTTCAAGACAGGTGATTAATAAACAGAGGAGAGCAGGGCGGGAAGTAAGTATACCATATAATTTTTGAAATGCTATTTGTATGACTATTATATTTATCTAGTTAATTTTTTGGTGGCTAGGAAGTTTGTAAGATTGTTCTTTTATCCTCTGTTTTTTAATCTTCTCAGGTTTGTTTAAATTTGAGTTTGACTTTTCCTAAGGATCATTTAACTTGTCCATTAATTTAAAATAATTTTTTGGCTGTCATATCAGAAGATAACATAATTTCTCATCTTATTAATTATCCTATAAATCTTTAGGTCTTTGTTCATATTGTTAGATGTTTTTCAGAGAGTAGCTTATCTTGTAAGGCTTGAGAAAGAAATTAGGTTGGATGAGATTAGGAATGAGTAGGTTCTTGTGTTTTTAGATCCAAGTCTAAATCTTGTTTATGGAGTAGTCTACCTCTTATTTAATGTGGGTCCCACTCCTATTTACATGCACAGATTGAAAAGATCTATTTTGATCCAGAATTAAGACTTGGATCTTGAATCTTTTTCTTTCTAAATCGTTAAATGTCATTTATTCAGATTTATATCTTGTTAACCCATTGTGACATCAATTTATATGTCCATCGTATACATTTAATTGACTGTTAGAGGAAGAAAATGAGAACTGTTATTTTAAATTATCATGTAAATATTATAAATTAGTATTCTTATTATTGTGGGACTCGAGCCTTTTCTTTTAGGAAATAAATTCACACCCTTAGGGTTGTACAAGTTTATATGCGGATCAGTCTTGAAGAAGCCCATTTTAAAAAGGAAAGAATATATTAACAAACAGGGACCCTTTGTTTGATTAGATCATTACTTTGGAAGATAGACCATCAATAGCTTAAACCTTTGACGAAACAGAATATCATGCTTGTTATGCATGTTAAAACAAATTAAGGATTCATATAGCTACACAAATAAATAAAATGTGTCATTTTGTATCATTTTTTCCTTTTGTTATAAATTTCATTATGTGAGGCTTAGTTCAAAATTCGTGTTTCTATTTCAGCATTCAGTTCTATTATCTATTAGTCTATTTTCTATTAGCCTATTTTCTTTAATCTTCTATTATGAATCAGATTCTACTATAAGGCCGCATTTGGATTGCTGGATTGGATTGGATTGTATAAGACTTCCAATCCAATCCAGTGTTTGGGAGAGAAGAAAAGAGAGTTGTATACCATGGGCCCCAACAAAATGTTGGTTTGGTATGTCTAAAAAATCTGGTTTGCCAAACCCAAGGAGGGTTTTGGGATTAGGAAGCCGATGGGATTGGATTGCTAATCCAATCCCACCTCAATCCACCATGGGTACCAAACATACGCTAAATGTTTAAGGATGAATTGAGGTGAGATGATCTTTTTTTGGAGCAAACTTTGAATATGAGAGTGATTTTTCTTCTCTGATACTTTGTCAGGGGATCATATTGAAAGAAAATGGTGAAGTTGGAGATGTAGAAAGGATGTTTTATTCAAGTACGCATTCATCTTCCCATTGCTTCTCACATATTCTTATTATTTATTATGTGAGGGTGAGGAGAGCAGTGTCATCAAAAACTTATATGAATGGAACAAAATGACGAGTCACATTCATGGAAAGATAATATTTAGTTGTTATTATTTAAATAGACATTTATTCATTATAAGTTCGCTTCTTTTTCGACAGGATATTCATATTCTTTCATCTTTTGTGGAATGAGATAATATGATTATTAATATTCAAACAACAAGGAATTTATGAGGGTTATCTTATAATTCAACAACAAAACAGAAGGTTTAGTCGATGGTGTCATGTTAGCAAGGACAGGTAGTTTTATCTATGAAAAAAAAATTTTAGTGCATCAAGGCTGTTGTATGACAAGTAAGTCTTGTTTATTTTCTTGGTAGCTGAGTTCAGTTTTATTCCTTAGTAAGCATATCACATTAAGGTTTCAAAAAGGAAGGATGAAGGAGAAAGCAAGAAAAGGATGAGATAACCTCTGCCTGTGATGCCTTATCTTTATATATTTACTATTCTGATTTTGCATCAAGTTGATGCATATCTGGAATCTTGGATCAACATTCAAATTCTAATTTCATCTGTTGTTTGACTGCAGGTTGTCTTCACTGGAGGCCGTACCCAACCTGGCACAATAAAGCCTGATGAAGGAGAAAGACACTATCTTGCTATCCATTCTCTACATACAGAAAAACTTGCATCGGAAGCCCTTTTTGATAAAGAGCCTTGAAAATGTTATGCGAAGATTCTTGCAATCTTTGGAGCTTTTTTAGGAGAATGAGAGAAAGAAGCTTGCTATTTTCACCGCCCTTCCTCTCGAGACTGTCTTCCAGGACAATCTTGTGGCCAAAGGGCTAGTGCTTTCATTCATTACAGATTTCTTCAAATAATATTTGGTTGAAAGCAGTCTAGATGACCTTATATTGTTTTGAAACGAGGTAAGATGGAGGATAATATCCTTGATTTCTTCCCAGCTGCAAAATGTCTGCTGAAGGCTTTTCTGAACATTTCACATAAGTGTTCCATTTCTGTCAGATATTGTTCTCTTTATTCATCTTTACAAAGTTCGATAAATACTTAAAGTGCACTTCTTAATCACCTATTGCAAATCTTGATATGTGCAAGCTACCCATAATCAGTTAATGTAGAGATTATTGGCACTATAGAACATCTTTTTTTGTGATGGCAAGATGTTAAGGTGCCCTTTGTTCGGTTTATGTTAGATTTGAATTTCTCTGCATTTAGTTTGCTACGGAGCCATGTTTCAGTATGCTTTACAACTCAGGCATACATTATCAATATCAGATAATGTGTTGTGGGAGCAATTATTAGTTGCTTTTTAAAGTTCTAACAGTGTTTAGGTCATTTAGAATTTGAGAATGATGATGCAAGTTTGGAGGAAGGATTTAACTTAACTAATACTTTCAATGAGTTCCATCAGTTTTTCCTTTTGATGACTGCTCATGCATTTGCATCATAATCTTGCTGTTTCATATTTTTCAGCAAAGAAGGGCTATTGGCTCTTGATGAATACAATGAGAAGAAAATATCTGAGGTGAAGCTAAAGGAAATGAAATCAGCATTGACCACCCAGATTGCAGAAGAGACTGATATACCTGAAGTTATAGAGACTTAAGACAACAGGTTAAAGATGCTAAGTTGCCTGATATTGATGTTGTACGCGTTTTGTGGGACGTATTAATGGACGCTGTTCAATGGTCTGGGAAAAACCAGCAGCAAAATGCAAATGCTGCTCTTCACCACGTAATTTTTTTCCCTAAGTTGTAATTTTCTTTTAGTGAAAATTCGGTGGAATCTTGGTACCTTCTGGCATTTAATAATTCTTTGAAGACAATGCATAATATATATCTGCACTCATCTGTATCTATACATATCAGGTTGTATATCTATATGTATGTATATGTGTGTGTTTATATGTATTTATGCTTGCGCTGGTACAAGTTGACCTTTAAAAATCAATATTCCTGAGGGGCTGTTTCGAGTGGGAGGAGTTAGATTCCTATCGTAATCGTTTATTCCTGGGAATCAAAGATTAATACCCATCCTCTTGTTAATCTTTTATTCCTAAAATTGAGTGCAAGTGAGAATGCTGGGAATAATTTGTCGCACTTCAAATATAGGAATTTCAGATGCCGATCCATTGACCCATGAATTCACATGGAAATGTTCACTCCAAACAGCCCCTAAAGGTAAAATTGGCATTTTTTAATTAAGACATCAAATTTTGGTATGTTGTTTCTTCCAAAATCAAGTGTATCTTAGACAAACTGTTTTATATCAGTTGTTATTAACTTTTGTTATTTTAATCGGTGATCTAACTGCTCCTCGCTCACTAATTTGTTGTTCTATTAGCATCATTTCAGTGTTGATGATGAATTTCCATGAGTTACCTTTCATTTTGAGAGGTCTCTTCCTTTGACTGTTTATCCTCATGAATATCTTTTTCAAAATCAGGTAATCAAGATCTACAATTTGAGTCTGTTCGTGTGGGTGAAGGACCTTTTTTTGTCCTTTTCATGCTGTAGTAGCATTCATTTTATATAAACAATTTTCTTGTTTGATGATGGAATAAGATTGTGCTACCTTTTCTTTAATTATTTTATGATGCTTTATCTTATTCTTTAGTTTATTATATTTTCAATCAGAAGGATTAAATCCATCAGGATCACCATATAGCGAATAGGAGCATAACTTCTTGAGTCAGCAAGATCTGAAGAGTTTTTAATTTGTATTTCTTTTGTATGTTATTAAGAGCTAATATTCAGAATGTTTAGTGGTCCATCTTAATGAACTCAAATGAATTTTTAATTAAAGACTAGCTAGGAAGAAATTTATTTTTCAATAATGTAACAGTGATGGATTGCATAACCCTTGATGCGATAGAATGAGGAATAAGGGTAGACAAAGCCAATCATAATCAGACTCAATAATACTTGTTGGTTGTAGTGTGATTTATGCATTTTCAAAAGCATCTTTAGAAAGAAAACGTATGGATCATTTCATTGTATAGTGCTTACTTAACGTGTACTACTGTAAATGATACTTTTACTGATGTAGCTAAACTAAAGCTTAATTTGTAATTGAAGCAAACTATAAAGATGAAATTTAATCTACTGGATTTCTTGTGACATGATGTAGTCATGCAGAACCATTCTATGTTGGTCAGATTGAACTTCATGGAGGTCATGTCCCTTCGAAAACATTGTGACCTTTTAGCTTAAAGCTTAAAGTGGTTGTTCGGTGTTGAGTCCTGGGAATTGAATTGTAACTGTATGTGGTGTGTGGAAGATACAGGAGTACAACAACAAGCTAGTTCGACCCATATAAGTAGCTGGCACTGCAAGAGTTTCATGCAAACAATTTCAGCAAAAACAAACCAGTTTCAGATGTAGAACAATGCAGAAAATGTGTCAATGGTAACAAAATCAGTGGCCGATGAGAACCATTACTGTTTCAAGTATTTGATACCCAACACCAAAATTAAATACCCAAAATTTGAGCTACAAGGGTTGAGTTATATAAGTGATGAGCCTGATGATGATGATGTAAGACTGTTGATGCCTAAAAGATTTCACAGGGGAAGTACTCAAACATTCTTTAAAAAATTGCTAATGTTGTGTCATGTTCTGAAAATGATAGCCTTCAATGCTCATATTCCAGGATTTCCTAAAGACTTCAGCAAGAATTGTCCATTCAAATTTTGAAGATTTGTCCTTTCAAAATGATAGCCTTCGATGCCCAAGGTTTATATTATTTATTATATCTATTTTTAATAGTTAAAAATTAGTAACCGCATCACTGCATATGCAGTCCCTTGACGGCTTACATACCACAGTTGCTATTTAACATTATTGCTAAAGATTCTTTATTTAATTATGTTTTAATATTAATAACTCCAATACATCACAACATATCAGATCGAAACCAAGGATTCGATTCTCAGCCTTGAGTTTGTTTATTTATAAATTAGTGTGGTCAAGTCATTTTATGATTTAACTTTATTGAGTATATGCACTTAAGTACAGACACTATAAGTAGTGTGGATACAGGTATATGTTTTTACGTGTACATATGTATGTGTATATACGCATATATAGCATATATGTGCAAATATATATACCCATTATGTGGATATATGCATATATGCAAAGTATTTTTATGTGTCGATATAGATGCATGCAGATATTAACGATAGAATTTATTATGTCAATCATATTTGACAATAAAAAACACTAAAAGAAGCAGAACACATACTAACATAATAAGTAGTTTTGGTTATGTTCACAAGTAATAACACGAGCATACATGTCACAGTTGATGCACACAAAATACACATTCACAAAAAAGATAGTCATTTTAGCCCATCATGACACAATTGCAGTTGTCTACCATGCCAAACAAGCCAGTAGCCTATCATGACATAATTGTAGTTGTCTTCTACCATGCCAGACAAGACAGTCATGAAGAAGCACCTTTTGAGGCACTCAAATGAGGCCCCTGTAAAGTGACCTTTCTGAGTGCATCAGTGTGGCAAGGAACTAGAGATGAATGCTAAAGCACCTTGACATGTCTCGGACAACTCTATAATCAAGAGTGAAAGTGTTTGAATGGGTACATTACCAGAATGGACCGTATTGTACTGGAACATGGCATGTCTGTTGGTCTGCTGAAGCAACAAAACTGAAGATGTAATATCATTTGTCAGCATGGTTTGGTACCGAGGGGCTTATTGGAACTGTTACCTTATAGAATGATGCAATACTTAACTCCGTTGCTGATCCATCCCAATTGGCATTAGGGTTGCCAATTGTTCTGAGAAGCTTAAGCTCAGTTCAAGCTTGAATGAAGTTTGAACCTGGTTCAAAAGATTAGATTAATTATGAGCCAAGCCCGAAATGATCCTGGCTTGATCAGATCGGCTTGATAAGGCTTGCAAATATAATATAATATAATATATGGTACGTTGTGTGTATATAAATGTATACAAACTTATTTATTCATTTGAAAATTTTATTCATATGTAAATTTTATTTGATGGCTTAGTTACAAATTTATTAGCTTTTGTGGTGCAACAATGTATTCCAGAGTATATTTAATAATTTTCTAGAGCTATTGTTTGTGATTAAATTTTATTAATCTTGTAAGCTTTATTGTTGGAGTCAGCTACATGTGAATTCAGCAGGAGAAAGCTTCAATTCATGTTTGAACCATGATTGATTCTAAGCTTGATGTAATTTCAGCTCAATTAGAACTATCAAGCTGATCAGTTCAGCTTGTATCCAGCTCGATTTGAAAATATACTCAGATTAGTCTCGATAAATAATAAACAAATCAAGCTGCATCCAAAAATTTAGGCTTGAAAATAAATTCAAGACTGATTTGATCAGACTAGGCTCAGTCAATTTTGACTCAACTCCAACCCTATGTAAAGCTGAAAGGTTTTGGTTTTAATTTCAAGTTCTAGGCAAAACTTCAAACCATAGAACTTAAGTTATGCTGGTGAAGACATTTGACTGCATTGTTATGTTCAATTTTATGCTGAAATGATCTCAATTATGTAATTTTCTATTTAAATTGGAAAAATGCTAATTATCTAAATATGTCTGATGTTATATTAGTGTATGATGTACATTCTTTAGCTTGGTTGACAATCTAGCTGACGGCTATCTGAATATCAATCCTGGAGGGTAGTCAAACCAGGCAACAAATTTATTCTCTAATCTTCTCTTAAACCTAATATCAAAAGGATTTTTCTTCTCTTGCAAATCTTTTGTTTTATTTTGACAAGATGCTTAGATCGCAAAAAAACAAGAAAATTTACGGGATGATAAGGTGGAGGGTTGATGTTAGATTGACAAAAAGCATGTAAAGCTCAATAAAATGCAGGAGAGGCATGGAATTGCTCCTTGAAAGAACATTGAAGGAAGGGTTGAATAGAAATGCTTGGTGAATGAGGATCCTTAAAGCCAATACCAAATAGCTAGGACAAGGTGTGATGGTTTAGTTACTTATATCTTTAACGGTAATGACATATCCAACACCTTTCCCCAAAAAAGAGAAAAAAAAAATCATAGGTCTTTTTCATTCAAAAGTATGAAACCAACCTCTGTTTCGGTTTGGGTTTCTGCTGAAACTTTGAGCCATGCTTTTTGTCAGTATACTTGTAATAATATTAATATTTAGTGATCTCTGCTGCTCTAATTTTTTTTGACTGTAGTGCATTCTTGATTTTGGCTGAGATGAAGAGTCATTATATTTTCTTTTTTCTTTTTAAAGCTGTTACCAAGATGGTGCATAACCAGGTCATGATGCTATATTATCATTTCATGGTGCGGTTGCCCTTTTCTGGAAGGTGGAAGTTACTAGAGGAGGAAATAATTCGGCCTCGGAATAATGAGAGAACAGTTCGAGTGTGAAGGCAAATGCAATCCAATTTACAAATGTGACCTGGAACCATTTAGTGTAAGTAAAATAACTGGTGAAACTGTTTTGTATTTTCTTTCAGTATTCATATATAACTCCGTGTCTTTTTTATTTATGTTTTTTTTATTATTTTTTAAATAAATCAGGTTAGGAGGAAGGATTTTTGGTTGTTATCTACTGTTGTTAAGCTTCTGAAGGAGTTCATTCCCAAGCTTTCTCATGCAGTTGATGGCCTTATATTTCAGGTATTTGATCATGAAAGGTTTTGGAATTTTTCTTTCCATGAAGAAATCAAATCTTGATGTCTAAGTACTTTGCTTTCACTAGTACATTTTAATTGGCCCACATTTGATGCAGCCTAATGTCATGAAGACACCAGCTAGAGTTGTCAAGGTCCTTCTTGAAATCTTAGTATCTTCTATGAAAATTTTTGGTTGCTGTCCTGAAAATCTGGCAATGGAAATATAGACTTTTGATGAAAAACAAATACTTCAAACAGTTTAGGAATTTGGAAGCCAGAAAAGGAACCAGGAGGCAATGATCTGAGACCGCTATGTGGTAGAAAGAATACAGTGTGCATGTATCTAGAAATTCACCAGGCAATAGCAAAATTGATACTGACAGAATTAGGCAGGTTGAACAGAGGAATGTGGATGCATAAGAAAGCTTGTAAAACAACTGATGTAAATATGAGCAAAAATCAAACATTCAGTGAAATGTTGTAAAGTTATCAAGCAAGTAAATTGATTTTAAGTTAGTACATTGCCCAGGATAAAAATTAAATTGGAATTAATGATAGGAGTTGGGCAGAGGAACAGGTGTATCCACCTTTTTTTGATTCTTTTTTTTTGGATAACCAATTTCTTCGTTCAGCTTTTTAAAGGTGGCGGCCTCTTCTAATAGAAGAGTAGAAGAGAGACGTGATATGGGACATACATAACCTGAACTGAAATGTCAGATAAGCTTATTCCTTCCATCTTTTCTTTTTGATTGGCTCTTTTCCTAGGTACCATAACTAAAGGCTGGTGCATCACTCTGTTTGTCCATTTCCAAAACCTATGAATCTTATGCAAAGAGTCAAGAAACCTACTATTTTTTGTCTTTTGGTGCCACAATCATGGCCACTTTTAGGCAGTCCTTTTGGAATCTACCTTTATATTTTTTTTATTAATTGTGGTTTTATTACTTTCATGCAGTTGTACCCATATTTTGGTGCCTCACCTTGTATATGTCCCCTCTCTTATCTATTGTCTCTAGAATAAAATTGCTTCCACACTTTCATATAACCATCTCATCGCTTTAGAATCTCACCGGTTTGGTAAAATTGTTTAGCTACTCTTCAAAAGCTTGCACCCTTCTCTTTTTGTGTTATGTTGTCATCAGTTTGAAGAAAACCCTATGAGGCTCTGATAGCCCAAACCAACAGAATCGAAAGGTATAATTGAAAAAATTGCATTTAGCAAGGCCAACCATATTCCTGATCACTTTTTTTGCGAAAAATACCATAATGCATCGCTTATGTTGTAAGAATTCAATTTTTGAGTGGGACCAGCTTGCTTTGTGAGCTGGCAAATATTGAATGTCAGGCAAGGTTGAATAGGCATGATCTTTCACTAGCTGAGTATGGTCAGCAACTTCTGTCACAATTTGTTTATGTAAAACAATAGTACCTTTGTTTGAAATGATTTATTGCAGGTTTAGGAATTTAGGAAGACTCTGCAACATCATGAAGTTTGTTTTGTCTTGAAGGTTTTTTTTTTTGGGGTACCAGTCCTCAAAGGATTTTTAAGATAATCTGGTTGAGCAAAGTCCTAGTGGGGAGGGCTCGTTTATGTTCAAACAGCTCATACCATTCTTCGACTAGTATACTCTGCTGTTTTGTCCATTGAATGGTGTGAACGTGACAAATACCTTAATATATGGAGAAGGCAAGGAGTTGTTGCAAGAAAACGAAGATATTAACAATGGTAGTATGCATCCAACAACTTCAAGCCTCTACAGAAGTGACTTGTTACAGATACGCTCACTAATGATACCGTAGAAGGGGCCATTCTGTTGACATTTATTTGGTGAGGTTAGAATTTGGGTTCAAAGGAGTACTAGAGCATAAATGTTTAAGTATTAATAATAGATCAAATATAGGGTGGAGACACAGCAAACTTAGTTAGGACAACGGTACCAAGACATAACTAGAACTGAAAGTTGTGACAAACCTTTTTGCTTCCTAGGATTGCCTACAAGAGCATTGAAGTATGTTCAATGCTGATTAAATTTTTTATTGACTGAAATTCAGGCATGACTCTCTGTTGTGCAATCTTGAATGCAATAGACTCAAATTATAAGACCAATTTGATGATATATGCCAATAAGTAGCATTAAGGAGCTTTAATGAGCATAATTGCAGGATAGATGAGGATGTTAAACTTTCACGTGGCGAATCTAGGAGGATGTTGTTAAAAGAAATAGTACGTCAGTTGATAAATGGAACCTGGATATAGCTGGGAAAAATGTTGAGGGGCTTTTTGGATGCCTGGATATGTCACCCCATGTAAAGGAGAAATTTTGGTTAAAGTTTTTTTTTTTTCAAATTATATGGCTGCTAGGGATATCTTCCCATTCCACAATCCCCAGAGACAGCGATGCTAGATTCCATATGGAAGATGATTTCCAGCATATTCCTATCTTTTCAGGATAATATGATCCTAAGTTTCCCTAACTGCCAGAATTACTTCTTCACACTGAAAACTACCCTGATGATGGTTATTTAGTGAATATTTGGTGTACAATCATTGGAATTGTATGGGCATCTAAACGGCTCTTGAGGATGTTTTGAACATGTGCATCAATGACTGGAGATGCCATTAGTTAAAGGGGTATGGTACAAGGTTTAAAATCTTGGAACTGTTGTAGATAAGGTATGGACCAGTATCATACAGTGCCATATTGACATAAAATACACTTGTCAGTGCCAACGCAGCAAAAGTGTAGTGCCATGTGTTCAATGTCTGTACTTGTACAGGTACCTTGCTAGTGAAATATATTGTGGCATGGCTGATATGGACTAGTGCGATACAATACCTTTAATCCATGGTCCAGATACTTGTGAAGAATTTTAGAAGAGTATAGGGTGACCAAGGAAAAGTTGTATTAAATTAGTGGTGTATATTGACATCAAACAAGAATCAGAAGTAGGATCCAAATAACAATCTATGCTCCTGCAAACTGATGCTTTTATATCATGTAATCAATGTCATGTTGGCAATTGCTACTTTTAACTTGAGTAATAGGAAGAGTAGAGGGGAAACAATTCTTAGTTCATGGAGTTGCAGCTAACTAGCGACTGTGTTTTCTGCCACCTAATCAAGATTTTTTGAGTGCCCTAGGATAGACTTTTTTTTTTTATTTTTTTTTCTTCCTGAACCATCCTGTGTGAGAGAGATTTGACAGGATGCTCTTTATTCTATGATCATGCACAGGTTTCATTGCCTGTACTATCCATGACACTTAATTCTTCTAAAACAAAGCATGAAACTTGATTGGAAATTTGTTTGATAGTGCTATCTTGCTCCTGTACTTCTTTTTAAAATTTTTCTTATGGACCTCTAGAGGCTGAATCATACAAGTTTTTTATTTGATAAAAAAACTACATATGCATCACTCCTTGAATTATGCATCATGGCTTTTCTAATTATATCTTTAGGTCTGTACTTGAGCAGAAAAAAGCTGAGGAGGACAAACTTAATCAATCAATAGATTATGATGCACCTGTTGAATCAGAACAGAGAACAATTGGACTTGGTATCAAGGTAAAGGACATCTTCTCGATGTTTTTCTTTTTCCAACTGAAAAATCATCAGTATATAGGCTACGGGCCAGCTACATCTTCTGATTGGGCTTTGGATGCATGATTGTTGGGAGTTGGAGCAGCTGTTCTGGTTTTTGGTTTGGTTTTTGCTTTTGGTGACTTTCTTTCTAATGGAAGGTAATGAAATTCATATACTGTTTCATGACACTATTCTTGCCCAAGGAACATTATTGCCTATAATATGGTATGAGACTCATTAAATTTGTTTTGAACTCATACTATGCTTAAATGTTCATCTATTGTGTATAGCCATTAGTAAAGAGCGTGATCATGAAAGGGAAAAATCATCCTTTATCTATTGAGTATCTTTTTCTCATTTGTTTGTTGGGTTGCTCCTATTCTTAAATTATAGGTTTGTGTCATAAAAGGTAATAATACAATAGTGATCATAACATAAGGGCTTATTAGTAGAAGTTGAAATCTATTTAGAGTGGCAAATTCCAAACCTCTGCAATTCTGCATTTTGGTTGCTGATACTGTCTCTTGTGATATCTGTTGAGGGATGCACCATATCTATGATTGTCAACAAGTTTCTTCCATCAACTTCATAGTTGCTATTATTGCTAGCATGCTCTGTGATACCACCCTATGTCACAACTTGACTACAGATCTTCATTATCTCATGTTTATAAGACTTGAGCTTCTGTTGATAATGAATGTCTTTCCATTTCCATTGCTAATGGTACTTCATCGTTGGTTGTGTCCTCAAGCACCATCTCAACTGGTCCTTCGGATGCAACATCTTTGCTACTTTCACTGCTAACCTGATAACTTTCCTAACTCACACTACAATTTCCTGGGTGCAGCCTGCTTCATCTCAAACTTACTGTGTATTGTGTATATGTGGTTCAAACTGATCTTTATTTTTATGTGTTTATTATCAAACCTGGGATTATTGTAAACTGCAATTTTGTTTGCCCTAACTTGATAATTTATTGAGAAGGATGTTTGGCAGTGTTAGATGACGTTGCACAGTTCATTTCTTTCTTTCATCCAATTCTTCTTTTATGTTCTTTATTATACTTTCTTCCTTTTATTCTTTCTTATCCTCTCAATACAAGGATATCCCGATTGTATCTGTTAATAGTATAGTGAGTGAGCTACAGCAGGCCCCTTAAGTCAGTGATATTGGAGATTAGATATAGATTTGTTGCATATATTTAGTCAAAAACCGGTATGATATCAGAGATGAGTTTGCTGAAGGCTATGGATTTAAATCCTTCTAAAATAAGTTATTTACTAGGTCTGTTGTTATCTTGACTTATTTACCCACCACGTGCATGGTCCACATGCTGCATTGAGGGCATCCCTGAGGGAGGGGGAATTAAGCCTGATAGATCTTGTTGGCCCATTCCCAAACAGCTTAAGCTTTTGGGATCAAGTGGGTAGTTGACATATCACATTAGACCTCAAAACTCAAGCTGTTAAATCAAACCATGTATGTAATGTCTAACATGTATGATTTCTGTGGAGGCATGTGGTAGTTATTTGTCGAGCCATGTTGTTGTGATCGGCATTACAGCAGATTCACATTTATCCTTTATGTTCTTTCAAATTGATCCCCAAAATTTAAGCTATTAGAAAATGGATCAACAGTGTGAATCATATTTTTAAAACCTTGAGTGGACTTGCTGGTTGGACCAAAAAATAGTGACACTGTCATCTATACGGTCCGATTCTGCAACCAGACAGGAAATGCATTTGACCCAGTAAAAACCAGTTTGAACTGGTCAGTTTTCAGAAAAACTGGTAGTTTGATTGGGTGGAAAAGGAGTTAGCAAGTTGAATGGTTTTAGAAAAATAGTTTGAAGATGATGCTTAAAGACTGATTTGAACTGCAAAACTTCTATACGATCATGAACCCCTCAACCAGGAGAGCACACTCCATGATTGTTCTGTTATAATGATTGATCATACTTTATTATCTATGTCAATTAGTGGAGTTATTTCAATTAGGTTGTGATATTTTTTTAATAACCAGATCTCCCAATTCCCATTAAAAAATGTTGATTAATTCCTTCTCTTTGGTAAAAAACCAAAAAAAAAAAAAAATACTTCAGTTTATTCTTTTGGATATTTTAGAACTTTATTATTTAAAATAATTAAAATATGAACAAGTCCAACATATTTTCCTACACTAGTTTTCCTTGCAACTTTTTCAAAAAATAGATGATACATAAATATTTTCTACAGTGGCCCAGTGCATGAGGCTTGTGCTACTATGAGGTCGGGGGGGGTGGGGGCGGGTGGGAGAGAGGGCAGTGCCAGATATATGTATCATTAACACATATGTAGAGAGGTTGTTTTCGTGTTACAAACCTATAACATCCAAGTCATGGTGGAGCAACCTTACTATTGCTCCAAGACTCACTCTCATTCCTTAGATATTTTCAGTTTTTGCCTAAATTAAAGATAGTGCAGAATTTGAATCCATGTGCTTTAAAAAATAACATGTAATGTAGAAAATTTATCAATATTTATTCATATATTTCTTCTATTAAATAATTTTTCTATGTTTTAAATTTTTTAAATATATTCTAAGTATAAAACAATTTAATTAATTGATACAGCGGTTGGATTAGCGATCAAGTGAACTAGCCTTTTAGCCAGGTCAGCCTCAAGTTTGGGTTTAATGACTATGATGCATCTCAGACTTAATATGCATATTTTGTGTATAGGTATGTGGTTGTTACATGGATTATAGCAGATATATGTTTTTTTTTTTATCTTTCATTTTTCATATTGTGCGCTCAAATTTAATCTGCGTGCAAGGCTTATTATATATGAGATTCAATATCTGAAAAATACAAAGTCAGGTCCATGCCCATAATTGATCAACGTAGCCTTCTTGCTGTGCACTTCCATCATCTAGAACAAATTTATATTTTACATACGAAAATTGTTACCAAGATTTGATATTGAAACTTTTCCTGATTTGAACTGCGTTTCATTACTTTGCAGTGACTAATGGCAATTTTTTTTTAACATATGAATGTGTTGCCAACTCATCCACGAATTACATTCTCAAATCATGCATGTATGATGTTCAGGATGATTATTTTGAAATTCAGTTGACAACACATTGTTTGTTATATTTGCCATTGGACATAAATGGGTTCATATAGATTCAATGCAAATATCAAAAGAAACTAAAAAATTAAAGTTTCTCTTTTTTTTAATGGATGGTTGAAAAGTTTTAAGGTCAAGATAGAATTCATCTCCGGCATTTGTTGGTTGGCATATTCTAATAAGATATCAAATATGAATACACTGTTATGCATCTAGTTGGGTTGTTTTATTGAGCCTAATAAGTTTCGCAGAAAAAAAAAAAGTTAGAGTTTATTTTAGAGAAAATAAACTCACTTGAATTCATTCAATCTTTGTTGGGTTCAATTATAAACTACACTCAAATGTATATATGTTTAAAAATATTGCTTAATCATTGAAAAAGAGAAGATAAATTGATGCACCAAAAGAGATAAGGTTAATGCTTTGAAAAATTAAGAATTTATTGGGATTACTTGAACCATCTCGACTTGGATGCTTTTAGGTGAACTGAACTGAATCGGCTCAGAACTAGGATGGTTTGGTTTGTCAGTTTGGTATGGAGGGTGAAGGGCACCAAACTGACCCATACTGGTGTACCAAATCACCTTGAATTGAACTGAATCCCCTAGTTCAGCTTAATTCAGAGTGATTCATGGGTTGAGGCTTCCTGGTCCACCTGATCGATATACCATGGTTTGGTATAGTATGCTCTGTACTAAACCATACTGGTCCGACACCGAAATAGTACTGGTTCTCGGTACAGTGAACCTTGGAATTGATAAAAATATGGATAAAAGCTGATGCCTAGCATGTGATCATTGATAATAGTTATGGTTCTTTGATTGACTTTGGATTGTAGATGCTACTATTTTTAAATGATACTATAAGCATATTTTTTATTCATTTACATTTCAATTGCTAATTTTAGCACATATATCTTTTAAACGTATTTTAGATTGCAAGTTATGTGACATTATGTAAAATTTTTGCATATTAATGACTTCAGCATACAAAAAACCTTGACTGGGCTATGTAACTTGATGCTCACACCATAATTCTTAGAAAAACATAATTTAGATGATAGATCACGATGAAAAAAATCAAAACAAAGTGTTTGGAGCATAGCTATGCATACCCTTTGATACACTTTGTCAGCAGTCCTTGATTTGGTGCACATATTGTACCCACCTGTGGTCGACATTGTATCGATTCTTTGTGTTGCAAGTTTGATTTAGGTGTTGTGTTGTACATCACAATTGTTGTATGTATTTTTGGACTTATCTTCTTTTATTATATGTAGAATTTCTGATTCTAATATGCGCATACATATCTTAAAGTCTTAAACTTTAATTTATAAGTTTCACCGTGTGTCTTCCGTAGAAGCCTCCAGCCTTCTAGATTTGAGTTTCTTTAGACTTTTATAAACCTTTCTTGTGATTCAATTTATTATCATTATTCGGCCATCAGTTTTCCATAATTTTATATTCATCTCATTTTGTATATGTTCATATTTTGTTATGTTTCACACATATTATTTATATTGTTAACTTTTGCAATTTGAACTGTTTCACACTGTAATAAGAAGCTGTTGTAAGTTTCATTAAGTGTCTTATTGATGCTGTTATTACTTGCTAGACACAACTTCAACAATTTGAGGCAACGCTTAGGGAGTCACCAGAAGATCCTACCGCTCTTGAAGTGAGTAATTAAGAGTTCTTTGACATGATAATGTGTGATAGAACTTGACATACTACTTTGTGTTATCCTGTTCTTGTGATTCATATATATCATCTATATCTACTATCTATTAATATTTGGATTATATATCCTTTCTAATACTAAACTTGAACTGCATTCTGCAGTATCTAAACATGCACATGGAGGGAAATCTTCTATTTCAAAGTTCAAGTTAACCTTCAGTAAGTAAGTGTTGAGGCATGATATTTTTTTGCTAGCAAAGGCTACGAAGAATACATAAATGCATGTGCAAGTAGCATATATTTCGTAGATAAAATAGGCCTATAGGAACATTGTGCACTGAGAGACCGTTACGAGGAAGTGGTGGCACTACCATAGGATGCAGGAGAGATCGTGCTGAAAGTTCACAGCAGAGATTTGGGACTCACACACCACAATGTTAGGGGCATGGTGGTGGTGCTAGTGCCATCATCATGGATGACATGCACTGGTGGGAGGATGTCAAGGAGAGGGCAACACCAATGGCCATGATGTACATGATGAAGGTCATGTAGGTTATGCCATCGACAGAAGTGGCTTCCTAGCAGTGGCAATTGAGGACGAAGAGAATGTAGCAATTGATGATGCTACCTAGGTTGAAGATGGCCTAGAAGATGGAGATGTAGGAGTCTTTGTGGTGGAGTGGGTAGGGAGTGGCTTAACCTGGCTTGGCCTTGCCTCAGCTTTAAAATTTTTTTTCAAAATCCAGGCCCAAGCCTAACCTAAGTCTGAGCCCAAGCCCGGCTTGAAACCCAATCAAACCGACCCACAACACAGTAATCCATTGACCAAAAACTCGGCCAACCAAGTTAATTTTTAATTTTTAAGTTCTTGCACAAAAACAAACAACATTTAAAATAATTGCAACAATTATCTCATGTAAATCACTTTATATCCTAATCTTTCAATCTTATCCTGGAAGAGTGACATCTTTTTGTTGAGTAGTAAATTTTTCTTTCATGCTCATTTCTTGGGACTGCAGCTTTTCTTTGTTGGTCTTTGTTTTTCCCCTCATTATTGCTTTAAGTATGTTTCAGGGAGCTGCAGTGACATTGGTAGAACTAGGAAAATACGAACGAGCATCATCTCTTCTTGATAAGCTGACCAAGGTATAATGTACATTATCCTACATTAAAACCAAGTGAACTGGTGTAGAAATTCTTCTAGCATTAATGCACTCAAAAATGTTTAACCTGATTGTTTTTTCTTTAGAAAAACTTGATGTTCAGGAGAGGCCTAATAATGTTGATGCATATCGTTTGCTGGGGGAAGTGAAATATGAGCTCAAGGATTATGAAGGGAGTGCCTCAGCATATAGGAGCTCATTATCTGTCAGTGTGGATCAAAAACTTCATTATGCAATTAATTAATTGTTATATGTCATGTGCAATTATAGTAGCAACTATTTATTTAACATATGAATTACTGTATTTTTTAGCTACTCTAGACTGACTATTATAACCTAGACATGTGTAGGAGGATATATTAAATAATTAGTAACATGTGAAAATTATGAACTGGGAATAGTTCCTCTCACCTGGTAAAGAAATTCCTGTATTGTATTTCCTAGAAAAAAAAAGTTGCCTTACAAACTTGCTAAAAATTTCCTTTTGTTTTTTTTTTTATGATTTATTATCCTTATCTTCATCATGTGCTTTTTCAACAGGCTTTTGATGGTATTGATTTTGAAGTTCTTCGAGGACTCACAAATTCATTGCTTGCTGATAAAAAACCTAAGGAGGTTTGTCTTTAAACTGTATCCATTAATGAAGAACAAATACTTGTTTTTTATAGTCTAATTAGCTATCTTTTGCAAGTGAGGGTGTTTCATCTACTTGTTGTTAGTTGTATTCTTCTAAGTATTCCCTTTATATCTTTTTGAATTTTGTATCAGGTATATCAATTTTAAATTCTTAATGCTAAAGCTGAAAGTTATAAGATGTCATATATAATGCAGTAATAGCACTAATAGGAGGCAGAACCCATGTGTAAACATTTACTTAGGTTAATTCTTGTGTCATGGTTTTAGGAGCTTGTTCATAAAACACATCTCTACTATTTTAATGAGAGAAGGATTCTGAGGCCAAATTTGGTTATGTTACCCAAGTAGCCTTCTATAGTTGGACTCAAACTATCATATTTATTTTTTTCCCTATTCATTATTTCTTTAGCAGCTCTTCTATTTATGTTTCCCCCTTTTTACTCATCTAAAGTGTGGGCCTCTTTTTTTTTTAAGGCTGACAGGGAAGCCTTTGTCACAACCCATGGAAAAATGACGAGTCCAACACATGTAGGCTCGAAGCCTTTCCTGGCAAGGATTAAGTACTATCAATGGTCTTCTAAGCAATTCCTTATTTCTAGTTCCCACTTCTTTAATCATCAAGAGCTGGGGTCTGTTAAAAAAAAAAGGGGTTGTGCATGGAAGCCCTTGCAAGACCCTGATCAACAAAGTTTAGAGTTCAACATGCATGTACAATTCCAGTGCTCTTCCCCTTTTCTTTTTCTTTTCTATTTTCCACTGATCTAAAGATTTTAGATAGGAGGATTGAATGCTATTGTTTTGCTCCTTAGTCATTGGAAGATTGTAGCTAGTTGTTGGTATGTAAGCCCTTTGCTATTTCCTCCGGCTGTTTTACAGTCTTATGGATGCTACGTGACATTTCACTGCTGTTGGCTGCCAGGACACCACATTCAAGAGTTTTAGGTCAAAGGCTCTACCCTTTGGAGTAGGATAAAACATATCCGGAGGTGTTGTTGGTGCCAAGGTGTCCTACTAGAGAGTTAGACTAAGAATTAAGACCATTAGGTGTAGCAATACAATTTGAACTAGAAGAAACTAAGAGATTAATTTTGACTCAACTAAGTCAGGAGGATGGTGGGGAAGAAGAAGGCGAAGGATCTCATCCCTTACCCAAAATAAAATTGGCATAAAATGGTAGGATTTGGGTAAAAGGAAGAGCTATGGATAAGCTTGATGAATTAACTATGAAGCAAAAATAAAATAAAATAATAACTTAACCTAAGAGGAAAGAAAAAGAACAAGAAACTTCTTTGAATTGATGAGCTTACAGCCTTCCAATGCTTTTGAATGTATCCCTTCTCTACCATAAACTCATAATACAAGTTTTAGTATAGCCTTGCTTGGGAATCATGCTAGACTTGCCCTAGGTGAGACCCTTGGGGATTGCTCTTGATAGTTTGAGCCTTTTAGAGTTGGATTATTTATAGAAACCTAGGGGATACTAGACTATGATCATATTTAATGTGGCACTAAAAAGTATGGTATGCCATACTAATACGTATTGCCTGACGTAGGGTGTACTGTAATGTACTAGTACTAAATTGAGACTCGGTACTAGTGCATACTGAATCTTGATGTGCTGAACCAACCCATGTATTGACATTGTACTAATATTGTACTAGTATGAGGCCCGATATTTCGATGGCAAACCTTGCTGAAAAGAGTGAAAAAATACCATTAGTACTACAATCCAAAGCAGAGTCCAAGCCTAAAATAGTTCTAGAAACGAGTCCAAGTCACTATGGTGGCATCTCTCATTCAAACTAGAGGCTATTTGAAAAAAAATACCCCTATTCTTTGCACGGTGATTAGTAAAATGGTCAAAATTCTAACCTGAGTTCCATAAAATGTGTTGGGCTCTTGCCTCGATGCCCTTTCCAACATCAATTTGTCTATATTTAGACCTGTAAAAAATGATGAAAATTTTGAAAGTGTGACTTAAGTGTCAAGGAGACTGGTTTGATCAAGGTATACGACATGGGTGTCCAAAAAAGAGCCTACTACATACTTATTGATGCCATGAGAATGCTGATGGAATAAATGATAATTTCGAGTGCATTTAACAGAAAATTGGGGCATTATAATTAGTAGATACCTAGATTACTTGGTAGAATGGCCAAACATCGGGTATCAATAAGTTGGACCTAGAATATCTACAAAGTTTACAATCATGATAGTGTTTTTTTTAATACAACATCACCCTTTAGTGGTCATGCAAACTATAGATTGATTTTTTTTCCTACTTATTATTTTATTAGTTTGGCCTGATTTGGGGTGGTTCAAGGGTTGGTGCCGCCTATACTTTGCTTTCGCCTCTTCAAAATGCTCTTTGCTATTATTCCATCTAAATAATAAAAAAAAGGTAGATAGGAGCCTAAACCAAGGTTCGTTGTCTTGGTATTAGATCCTGTACTAATGTCATAATGATATAGTGTCAGCATGCTCGATATGGATGTTGGTCCAGCATAACTATGTTGAGTCTCCGTTTAATACTGGTATTGTATGGTATGCTCAGTACGGGGCAGTACGTGCTGGTGTGACGTACCATGAGCCTAATTGTCCATGGGAATGGAAGTAAGAAGAGAAGAGATAGAAGACAATAAAGAGTAAAAAGATGACCATTCTTATATTTCCTTTGCATCCATATTTTTTTCCATGACATCATAAAGATTGAACATGGGAGATGCTAATGCTCAACCTTAATTCTTAATTTACAATTTTGGCATAGGATGAGATTCTCAAGCATCTCTTTCAAAATCTAAAGATGAGGAGGATAAAAGATAGGGTTAGATATAGGTAAATGAGAGGTGGAGAAAGTTGGGTTATAGTGTAGATCTTGGGAAGCACCATAACAAAAGGAAAAGAGGTAGAGATGCACAGAGAGCAAAGGATAAATATGTTTGTTGAAGGCCATATCAGAATATTTTTATTTTTCTTTCTTAACCAATCAAAGAGACCAATCTCCTCTTGCTACTTGAGTGCTAGATCGGAAGTAACCAATACCAGGACATAGGAGTGCGATGGGAGACCAAGGCATGGCTTCTTTTGTCTCCTCAAATTATTGTTAATCTTTAACTTTTTCAGACAATGTCATTTTGAGCCTTTAACTTTATGTTCTAGTCTTTTCTATATTCTAGGACCTTGGAACCCAGAAACTATTAAATCTAGAAAAGCAACACTAAAAACATATGCAACAATAAAAGAAATTTAAAAAAAATGGTGCATCAATACTGTTTGTGAACAGTGTCAATCATAAAGTCATATGTGTAGCTGTTTGTGCATCCACGTCGCATATGGGCCTAAAAGATTTACCTAGACATTTGTTAGCACAAATATAGCAGGATTCATGGTTTCAATTGCTAACTGGACATTCCATGTGATGCCTAGGATATCATCACCAGTGTTGACACAAAACCATCTCACCATCATCGCAGCATTCCAATTGGCACATCCTGTGACATCTTTCATTCTAAGTGTTAGGAAAAGGTGGAATGGTGGCTCATCATATTCTATGAAAAATCTAGGATGGCCAAGTCTTACGAGATTTAAAACATTGATAGCATTACATTGTTCAGTCACACATGCAGTCTGCATTATCATTGTGACTGCATGTGGCCTGCACCATCTTAATGGGATAAAGCTGAAAAATTTAAATGTTGTTGCTGTCTTGTGCGGTTCAATCTTTTGATACAATAATGGGGATCCCATAAATTTGGGTAAAGTCTCTTGGTTTTGTTGTAGTTATGGATTATTAGTCACATTTTCTTTTACTTTATTTTTGTAAGTAAAGTTTTATGTACTACCTGTGGGCATGTTAATCAAATCTCCTAAATAATCAAGTTTATTGCTTTTATCTTTTAGGAAACTAAACTTGCCAGTCTATACTTTATTGTTATCAAGCTATTTCCAATTTAGGCCTTTTTTGTATCTAAGGCTGTAGGAGTTCATTACTTTTGGTGGATGAGAACAATGTCCTTCATGTGTTAATTTGATTATTCTATCAATATCACACACACACACACACACACAAACTTTATAGAGTTGTGTAGGGCTTATCCCCTTAATTCACTATGATCTCCAAAGTATTGCTGCTATAGACGTCGATGAAAATTGTTTGTCTAGAAGAATTTTCTCTATCTGGTGTTTTACTTTCTTTTAATTCCAAAGAATCTGCATGAGATGCAATATACAGGTTGACTTGCTTCTGGGGAAAGCTTATTCCAATTGGGGACATATAAGTGATGCTGTGGCTGTTTATGATCAGCTCATCTCTGAGCATCCAGATGACTTCCGAGGTTACCTTGCAAAGGTACATTTCAGATTTTCTTTAAATATGGTTATCTTCTACATTCTCATTTTGTTTCCTCTAAATATAAGTATGAGATAATTTCTATAACATTTCAGAGTGCTGCTTAGCAAAGAAGGCAAGAGATACTTAAGTGCAATGTAATTAAATTTTTATATATTTTATTATGTAAAAAGAGAGCCCTTGAAAGAATTTATAGCTAGTAGAATTAAATGCAACTAAGCATGTTTGAGTATAAATTCGTTGTTAAAGTAGATAATTTTCTTTTATCAAGAAGATCATTCAAAAGGCTGTAATGGTGTCTATTATATGTTAATGCTTTTCTCTTTCCCTAAAACCTCCAGAAAATAATCAAATCATAGTCAGTGTTGTTGGTTCAGAAGCATGCCATATTCTAAGTTGCTTTCTTTTGGTAACTTTGAAGCTAGACAATGACTTTTTTTTTCTTGCCGACTTACAATTACTAGAAACATTCATTGCATTTATAAATAATATGTTTTATTTGATTCTAGGTCAAAGGAAATGTCATTCCTCCTTCATGGTAGTCTGAACCTGCCCAAGAGTCACCAGCTGTAATTCAAAAGCATGTTTCAGTTGCCTAATTTTTGACAGATCATGATTTATGAAATGAAACTCTACCTCTTATTTAATGTGGGTCCCATTCCTATTTACATGCACAGATTGAAAAGATCTATTTTGATCCAGAATTAAGACTTGGATCTTGAATCTTTTTCTTTCTAAATCGTTAAATGTCATTTATTCGGATTTATATCTTGTTAACCCATGTGACATCAATTTATATGTCCATCGTATACATATAATTGACTGTTAGAGGAAGAAAATGAGAACTGTTATTTTAAATTATCATGTAAAGATTATAAATTAGCATTCTTATTATTGTGGGACTCGAGCCTTTTCTTTTAGGAATAAAATTCACACCCTTAGGGTTGTACAAGTTTACATGCAGACCAGTCTTGAAGAAGCCCATTTTAAAAAGGAAAGAATATATTAACAAACAGGGACCCTTTGTTTGATTAGAATCATTACTTTGGAAGATAGACCATCAATAGCTTAAGCCTTTGATGAAACGGAATATCATGCTTGTTATGCATGTTAAAACAGATTAAGGATTCATATAGCTATACAAATAAATAAAATGTGTCATTTTGTATCATTTTTTCCTTTTGTTATAAATTTTGTTATGTGAGGCTTAGTTCAAAATTTTTGTGTTTCTACTCCAGCATTCAGTTCCATTATCTATGAGTCTATTTTCTTTAATCTTCTATTATGAATCAGATTCTACTATAAGGCTGCATTTGGATTGCTGGATTGGATTGGATTGTATAATTCTTCCAATCCAATCCAGTGTTTAGGAGAGAAGAAAAGAGAGTTGTATAACATGGGCCCCAACAAAATGTTGGTTTGGTATGCCTAAAAAATCTGGTTTGCCAAACCCAAGGAGGGGCTTGGGATTAGGAAGTCGGTGGGATTGGATAGCAATCCAATCCCACCTCAATCCACCATGGGTACCAAACATACCCTAAATGTTTGAAGGATGATTGAGGTGAGATGATCTTTATTTGGAGCAAACTTCCCATATGAGAGCGATTTTTCATACTTTGCCAGGGGATCATATTGAAAGAAAATGGTAAAGTTGGAGATGCAGAAAGGATGTTTATTCAAGTACGTATTAATCTTCTCATTGCTTCTCACATATTCTTATTATTTATTATCTGAGGGTGAGGAAGGCAATGTCATCAAAAACTTATATGAATGGAACAAAATGATGAGTCACATTCATGGAAAGACTATATTTAGTTGTTATTATTTAAATAGACATTTATTCATTACGAGTTCTCTTCTTTTTCAACAAGATATTTATATTCTTTCATCTTTTGTAGTATGAGATAAAATGATTATTAATATTCAAACAACAAGGAATTTATGAGGGTTATCTTATAATTCAACAACAAAACAGAAGGTTTAATCCATGGTGTCATGTTAGCAAGGACAGGTAGTTTTATCTATGACAAGTAAGTCTTGTTTATTTTCTTGGCAGCTGAGTTCAGTTTTATTCCTTAGCATATCACATTAAAGTTTCAAAAAGGAAGGATGAAGGAGAAAGCAAGAAAAGGATGAGATAACCTCTGCCTCTGGTGCCTTGTCATTATATATTTACTATTCTGATTTTGCATCAAGTTGATGCATATCTGGAATCTTGGATCAACATTCAAATTCTAATTTCATCTGTTATTTGACTGCAGGTTGTCTTCACTGGAGGCCGTACCCAACCTGGCACAGTAAGGCCTGGTGAAGGAGAAAGACGCTCATATTCTGTCTTAGATTGTGAGTCTAAGCAAGAAGCTATCTTGCCATCCGTTCTCTACATAGAGAAAATCTTGCGTCGGAAGCCCTTTTTGATAAAGAGCCTTGAAAATGTTATGCGAAGATTCTTGCAATCTTTGGAGATTTTTGAGGAGAATGAGAGAAAGAAGCTTGCTATTTTCACCACCCTTCCTCTCGAGACTGTCTTCCAGGACAATCTTGTGGCCAAAGGGCTAGTGCTTTCATTCATTACAGATTTCTTCAAATAATATTTGGTTGAAAGCAGTCTAGATGACCTTATATTGTTTTGAAACGAGGTAAGATGGAGGATAATATCCTTGATTTCTTCCCAGCTGCAAAATGTCTGCTGAAGGCTTTTCTGAACATTTCACATAAGTGTTCCATTTCTGTCAGATATTGTTCTCTTTATTCATCTTTACAAAGTTCAATAAATACTTAAAGTGCACTTCTTAATCACCTATTGCAAATCTTGATATGTGCAAGCTACCCATAATCAGTTAATGTAGAGATTATTGGCACTATAGAACATCTTTTTGTGTGATGGTAAGTTGTTAAGGTGCCCTTTGTTTGGTTTATGTTAGATTTGTATTTCTCTGCATTTAGTTTGCTACGGAGCCATGTTTCAATATGCTTTACAACTCAGGCATACATTATCAATATCAGATAATGTGTTGTGGGAGCAATTATTAGTTGCTTTTTAAAGTTCTAACAGTGTTTAGGTCATTTAGAATTTGAGAGCGATGATGCAAGTTTGGAGGAAGGATTTAACTTAACTAATACTTCCAATGAGTTGCATCAGTTTTTCCTTTTGATGATTACTCTTGCATTTGCATCATAATCTTGCTGTTTCATATTTTTCAGCAAAGAAGGGCTATTGGTTCTTGTTGAATACAATGAGAAGAAAATATCTGAGGTGAAGCTAAAGGAAATGAAATCAGCATTGACCACCCAGATTGCAGAAGAGACTGATATATTTGAAGTTATAGAGACTGTAAGACAACAGGTTAAAGATGCTAAGTTGCCTGATATTGATGTTGTACACGTTTTGTGGGACGTATTAATGGATGCTGTTCAATGGTCTGGGAAAAACCAGCAGCGAAATGCAAATGCTGCTCTTGGCCTCGTAATTTTTTTCCCTAAGTTGTAATTTTCTTTCAGTGGAACCTTGGTACCTTCTGGCATTTTATAATTCTTTGAGGACAATGCATAATATATATTTGCACTCATATGTATCTATACATATCAGGTTGTATATCTATATGTATGTATATGTGTGTGTCTATATGTATTTATGCTTGCGCTGGTACAAGATGACCTTTAAAAATCAATATTCCTGTTGCTAGCACTGCACAAGTTTTATTGGTATTTCGTTGTGTATTGCTCAAATCACATAGAGGATTTTCTTGTCTGTATGAACTAGACCTTGAGGTTTCTAGAGTAGTTATGCATATTGTGCTTCATTTTTCCATGTTAATTCAATGGAAAGTAACTTGGCCTCATGCCACATTGCTTCAACTCAGTTACCTTTGTCAGTAAATTCTTGTGTTTGTGATGCTTTTTTAATATCTTCGGCCATGGACTATTGAACTTCATTCTGGTGCTTCTTGTGAACTTAGCACCTTGCTCACTTAATTATGCTTTTGAATTGGCCATTAACCTGTTATTCTATCTTTCTGTCTTTCCTCCTCTCTCATCCATAAATCTATAATCCCTAGTGTAATCAGTCCGGTCCTGTGGTTCTTATCTTTCTTGCATTTCTCCCGTCTTGTCCATATAACATGATCAATCATCCATTTCTGTGGTGCTGAACCCCCTATTTTTTTGTCGGGGGCAGGAACAATGGTACAACCACCTACGAACTATAGCTTAATGCATATTCTGCATGTCATTCATAATTGATTTACGTATAATTTGTATAAATTTGCAAATGGATATTGTTAATGGACTTTTTACATACATGCATTCCTAGTGTGTTCTCTGCTTCTCAAGCTCATGGAATTTATGTATGAACTTTACAACCCAATAAGGATAACATACGCTTTTATGTTTGCACCGCTCTTTCCTGACCATGTGATGGGTTAATTTTAAATGAAGATAACTTGTTATGTGGCAGATTGAATTTTTAAGTAATCACAATTTCTTACCTGTGCTATTTTTGCAGGTCAAAACATGGGCCAAACTTTTGAATGCTTTTTGTACTAATGGGAAGTTGGAACTTGAACTCATGTACAAAGTCCAGATCCAATGCTATGAGGATGCTAAACTGATTAAGCTATTCCCTGAAATCATAAGATCCCTATATGATCTAGATGTGCTCGCTGAAGATGCTATTCTTCACTGGTTCCGTAAAGTTCTAACCCAAAGGGCAGGCATGCATTTCTTCTTCTCTTAATCCTATGTTACCAGTTTTTCTTTTCTTTCCTTTTCTTTTTTTTGTTTTTGGTTGTTATTGGACTAAAATTCATATTTATCTTGTTATGTCCAGTAGAATTTTTCTATGAAATACTAAATTGGCAAAGAGGAAGCAAAAGAGAGGGGAAATAAATGTGCTTTTGTCTAGCCAATTGGTATGTAGTAGGCATGGTACTGGATTGGGTAGCATTGGATACCTCCATCAATAATTTAAAAGGCTGCATGTAGTGTATGGCTTGCCATGGGGTTCAGCTCAGGGCTGAAAATAAGTTCAAAAAACTAGCTATTATATCTATTTATGTATCTCTATATGTATCCATGTACGTAAGGAGACATATATGGAGAACTAGTTTCAAATCTGTGTCAAAAGGTAATCATTAATTTGTTTTTTTTAATGTTAATTTATGTGGCTATCTCTTGTGGAATGAGGTTTGCTGGTGTCTCTGCATTATTCAATTATTGTTTTCTTGCATAATATATATATATAGAATATGAATAACCAATTTGTGCACTTCATTAGTGGTTTTGGATTATCCTTGACCCAATTTGACCTGAAAAATCTGATGAAACAACTAAATAGTCCTTATCCAGCCTGATCCAACCAAATGGAAATGGGCTGGGCTTGGGTTCAATTTTTTTTACTTTTTTGACCAAATTTAGATGCTGTGAATTTATAAACTATAGGACTGATATGTTGCATGGGACAATTTATAGTGCATCAAAATAAATAGGAAAATTATTTCTGGTAAAGTTGGATAAATATTGTAGATCTGGTCTATCATATATTTAGCTTGCATTGGAGCCAACTTACTACAATTTAAAACTGTGAAAAAAGATCATGAATGAAGAAAATATCTCTAATGAGAAAATGGAATCAATAAATCAATATGTAGGATTAAGGAATCAAACATTGGCATATGTACCAAAGTTTTGAAACATAGAAAGAAAAATCAATAATTATACAGAACGAGCATTGTTGAAAGAAGTAAAAAGATAAAAGCCAGAATCTTACATTATGGCTATAAAGGTAGGCTTTTAGTAAACCAAATCCAGAACTTTTTCCTTGCAACAATACTGTAATTGTTTCAGAATTTTTTTAAAAAAATAAAGGCTACTGCCACAACATTTATTAACACTGCATGATTACTTTATCAATATCATTTGTCAATATCACAGGATTACTATACCACCCAGATCTATGAGTGGCTAACAGGAGTTAGCTTAAGTTGGAAGGTTCTACCAGCATTCTTTTTTAAAAGATAAATGACATGTAATTTTTCACTATGATAACATAAGAGTAAGTCTGAAGAAGTATGGTAGCAACCAAGACTTCATTATCACAAATATTAATCAATTAACTCAAAATAACAACATATTATCCACATTTAATTTTGATGTATAAATCCCAGTATGATTCTTTCAGAAAAAAATTGTTTTCTAATTTGATATCAGACCCAAATGACCACTGCTGTTTATAAAAACCTGGACAAAATATTTGGTACAGTATTCAAAGGTTTGAGAAGTATATAAGAAACCTGGAACATGAAGTATCATCCCTTAAATCATATGAGTGCATTCATGGGGGAGAAAAACAATCTCCAACTCAACAGGTAAAACAATATCGTTTTCATTGTACCATTCAAGCAGATATAGCAACAATAGGCGCAAAGCTGCTGCAAGCCGAAAACCCATCTAGGACCCCAATTTGCTTTTTGTGGGGACATTGGTAAATGCCTATGGAAATGTTTTTTTGTTTTTTTTTTTGCTCAAGTCACAATTTGTGTTACCTTTATGGCATACAACAATTGCAGAGACATTCCTATGTGATATATAGATCCATCTGCCTTTGTTATTCAGTTGGAATGCCTCAGAGACTACCCCTACTCCTGATGGTTGGTTTAAATTATCCTCATTTATCTTGATTGAAGCCTTGGTTTCTGTATGCGCTCATAGTTGGATCTACTTATTGTGTTGGTTTATTTATTACTCATTTTTGTCATTTTTTTGTGGCAATCATGTGATGTTGCAGGCAAACATTTTGTCAGGGCCCTGGAGCCAGTTGTTAACTGGCTTGAAGAAGCTGAAGAGGAAGACTGAATGCAAGAAGGCTACAACAGACTTTGGAGAGACTAGTAATTTACGTCTGTTGCCATTTATTTCCTGTGGGATATCCATGTATCAAGTAAAATTGATTACACGTAATGTGTCAAAATCATAAATAGTTATCACGATTTGCAAGTTACGCTATCACCTATTTCTGCTGCTGTGCACGCTTGGGTTCTTCCTTGCTTTGGAGCAGCACAGTATCAAGCTCTCCGAAAGGATTTTATTATGAAAAATAATATTTGCTGTCGGTTTTGAGAAATGATGATGCCAACATCAATATTTGTTGTGCGCCCAACACATTTTGGAGTGAGAAAGCTAGAACGTCATCAGATTCCATTCTTCTTTCTTCGCCCCAACCTTCTCTTTTATCACCTGTGCTGGGAGCAGCTCACGCTCTTTTATCCCCATGAGACTGGAGAAGGGCCGTTCGTTCGTTGGAGGGCTCCATTGGTCCACGCAGGAAGGCCTTGTTCCTCTCTCCTCTCTCTGTGTTATATTCTGTGGTCTCTGTATTATATTCTTTGGTTCTTTCAAATGGAGCTCGGTGCACATGGTTATGTTGTAGGGCCTGTAAAGTTCCTCCAAACTTATTAGGACGTTGAAATCTTCAAGCAGGCAGGGAACTACAATTTAACACTGTTATTGGAATGTTAGTGCTCCAAGTTTGTTATTGATGTTTCGTTATAGAGAAAAAAAAAAAAAAGGAATACTAAAGCCAAATCAATTGAATAAACCATTGTGCGGTACATGCGAGAGCAAGGGTCAAGTTCCTAAGATTCTTGAGATTTGAGCATATTTTGTGGGGAACAAACACCTTAAAGAAGCTCTGGATTGCAATATGCAGGAAAGGTTCACACATTTCATTATAGTGCTTGATTTCTGCATCAGATGCTCTTCATTGATTGTTTTTGTCAAACTGATTAAATGATTAAATTGTCACATCATGTTTTTGTCAAACTGATTAAATGATTAAATTATCACATCAAAACACACCGCATGAATAAGTTCTTGCACTTTTGCATGAAGTTCTTTCTAAGACTCTCTTATCGGATTGGTTTTTGAACATAAGCTATCACGAGAAAAGGGTTATACCAAGTTAACAAGCTTATAATAACCTAATCCCTTAAAAGATGATGATCTATATACAATAAAACAAAAAATAAAAAAAATCTGCTACTGTATTCATCCAACAATCAGATTAGCATGCATTCAATCTCATCCCGATATCTTCTATACATATTGATAATATTGATGATTACATATTGATGATTTGTCTCCTTCATTATATCATTTCAATAGATTAGGTATGATGCGCCACCTCCTCAAGTGCATTAACCATGAAGTAGGAATGTAAACCGAGCCATATTAAAAGGATCCAGTTGTGCATATTCATCATAATGATTTTGTCACCATGAAGCTTCTCTGCATCTAGGAATCCTCTATATGTATTTTGTATCTTTGTTTCAATTCTTATTTTTGTATATGAACACACACTCACACTCTCTTTCATTTTCACAAAGCAAGGATCAACATCGTGCAGTTAGTCCATTAGATCCAATGGTGCCAATTAGATTTGTAAGCTCCTATTTATCTAAGAATTCAAATCAACACAATATTTTGCATGCTCCTATTTATCTAAGAATTCAAATCAATACAATATGAGAAGCAATTGAGAAAGTAATAATCGATACAAGTCAGTGAAATACCTCTTTAACGCTTGCAAAAGTTTAAAAAAAAAATAAAAGAAATAGAGGACTCTCTAGTCAAAAAAAAAAAAGTCTCACGAGGCATACGCCAGAGGATCAATCCAGATGACTAGTATATCGAAATACTAGAGGAAGTAACCATACAAAGTACAAAACATCACTAAATTATGACAAATTTCAGGATTCTATTCATCCCCATATGGTCAATAATGCCAAAGATAAACTCATTGATTCAGTGTTCCTTCATGACAGTGGACTTAGTTCTATCATTTTTCATATATCATTTACATACTCTTATGTAATCTAACCAATTATCTAGTGTTGGAAACAAGCAAATTGTCAATCAATAATACAAAGTATCTCATAGCAACTCATGGAATCCTTGATTTCCAGCAAAATGTTTAGCTTTTAGTAACCTTATAAGTTACATTTACACAACTTAAGAGGAAATTGGCACAATGAGCCTTTTAGTAACCTTTTAACTTGCATTTTTAAGTAATGTATAAACTGGAATCATTTTTAGAAGGAAGTGGCTCTTTGTTAAAGAAAGAATTGATAATGGCTCTTTGTTAAAGAAAGAATTGATAAGTACAAGTGCTTGAAGTCTTTAGTAGCTTAAAACCACATGTCTTACTCCTCTAACAGTGGCAAATGTTAAATTATCACCATAAATAACACTATATCCACTGACATGAGAAAAGTTCTTATACTAATTTAACATGTTTTATTATTAAAAGATCATCGAACTCCATAAGAACTCTTAGTGTGCATGTATTAATTTGATTTACTATTTGATTTGAGTACCCACAATATGGAACTAAATTTAAATCCTAATCTGAATTATTTAAAATTTATTATTTTTTTTGAAAGTTTTAAGATCAACTCGGAAGCATGAATAATTTAAATTTAAGAAAGAAAAATAAATATAAAAATTTATTATACAAAAATAGGTTAGGTTCATTTTTCAAAGAATTGAGATTTAAAAAGGTTAGTCGCAAACTTAAAATATTATATATATATATATATATATATATATATATATATATATATATATATATATATATCATTAATTTGATCTATAGTTTGGTTTTGAGTTCCCATGGTATAACACCTAAATTCAAACTATAAATCAAATTATTTAGAATTTGTAATTTAAATTGAAAATTTTTAAAATCAAGTGAATGAAGTTGAACCAAATGAGAATTATGCACACCCCTACTTTGAGCTGATAAATATGACAACTCTAAAGATATATAACAAGTTGGTGATACTTGTAAACTTTTGCTATAGAGCAGAGAGTCACCACATGATGGGCACCTCATGGGGTAAAGTGTGGTCTTTGGTTTGAGCTATTTTAGATTTTGACAAAATAAATTAAAATATCTTTTTAAATTGAAGAAAGAAAAATATAAAATTTTATTATATAAAAATAGGTTATGCTCGTTTTTCAAAGAATTGAGATATAGAAATGGTTAGTCAAAAAAATATAAAGTATATAAAATACAAGTTTTAATTTGTTTTATGATGGTTTGAGTTCCCAAAGCATAAAATTTATAATTTCAACTGAAAGTTTTTAAGTTTGGTTCGAACTGATCTAAATGAATTCAATCTGAACTAATCTAAATCAAACGAGAATTTTGCACACCCTAATTTGAAGGGTTCTTGTTATTTGTTTGAAAAATATATATACATATATATATATATATATATATATATATATATATATAATATTAAATATATATTATCTTAATTTGATTTATAGATTGATTTGAGCTCCCATAGCATATTTCTCAAATGCAAATCATAAATTGAATTATTAAAATTTGTAATTTATATAGAAAGTTTTCAAGATTAATTCGAACTAAGCTGAACCAAATGAGAATTATGCATACCCCTAATTTGAAAGGACATATGGGAAGGTGATGATGCTCTCAAGCTTTCAGAGAGTTGCTACATGTTGGGCATTTGCTGGGGATAAAATATGGTTATGGTTTTCGATCTAAGCCATTTTAGATTTTAACGAAATAAATTAAAACATCCTTTTAAATTTAAGAAAGAAAAATAAATATAAAATTTTATTGCATAAAAAAGTTTTTTCTCATTTTTGAAAGAGTTGAGGTATAGAAAAGGTTAGTCAGAAAATAAAAAATTATAAAATATATTCAATATATATTTTAATTTGATTTATGATTTGGTTTCATCTTCCAAAATAAATATAAATATTTATTATATAAAAATAGGTCAAGTCCTTTTTTTTCAAAGAATTGAAATATAGAAAAGTTTGTTAAAAAATAAAATATTATAAAATATTATGTGTTTATATATATATATATATATATTTGATTTATGATTTGGTTTAAGTTCTCATGATATAATTCCAAAATTCAAATAGTAAGTTGAAATACTTGTAATTAATAATTTAAAATAAAAATTTTAGGCATAAATTAGCCTAAATTTTAATAATAAAATAATAAATATAAAATAATATAATTTTAAAATCATCTATTCAACAAATGATTTTAACTTGTTTCAACAAAAAAAAAAAAAACTGAAATGCTGTGTTGAGATTCCACATGGCTTTCCAACATTATCCTTAGAAATTATTTCACGCCAATACCATTTCAGAAATTGATTTTTTAAAAAATATCATAATTATGATTTCAAAAGAAATTTGTTAGCAATTTCTTAGCCTCACGGACTGCCGGTTTTTGGTATCAAACGGCCCCATCCACCGTGGTTGCTGTCTTCCATTGGCCTCCCTAGCCCCCTCCCTCTCCTCTCGTCGACACCCGTGGCCGGTGGCCGCGCCTCTCCTTCCGTCGACACCCGTGGCTGCTCGAGCTGATCCCTTCCGTCAAGTATTTTTCCTTCCCCCCCTCTCTCTCTCTCTGTATATCTCGTTCCTTTACTCTCTCATTTTTGGAGGCTCAATCCTGGAGGTCTGGAGAAACCGCTGGCATCCGCTCTCCGCTCATGGATTTCTGCCTCCCCGCAGCGGTATGCGACCCACCGTTCCCTTTTACTCACTCATATACCTTAACCTTTTCTTTTTCACATCCTTCTTTCGCTGAATTAGTGAAATATTGTTCAACAGTGGAACTACCCTCAAGAATTGAATTTATTAAAATTAATAGATGAGGATGCTATGTGAATTTTATACTTCCAGCTTGTGAAAGGAAAAGAAAAATCCCCTTCAAGGGGAATAGAAAAGGCTGTTTCCTTTTACTTGTTCTTTAAGTGCAAGGGACGGCCAAGAATAGGTTTACATAGCGCATGGAAATGTTGTGTCACTTGCCTTGCGGGAGAACCAGTGATAAGCTCGGCTTTTTCGTTAGCTGGCTTGAGAATTGACAGCCTGAGAACATAGTTAACGTTTTAAGCTTCTAAATTGTTAATAAAGTTGCTCTCGCCAATCTTTTGGGCTAAGCTGAGAACATAGCTAACCCAGTAAGCTTCTAAATTGTGGATAAATTTGCTCTAGTCAAGATCTTGGTTTTTGACAGCTGGATGGTTCTACTACATAAACATTTGCATGCATGTGCATAGGTAGCTTGAAGTCAATTACATGCAAAGGTTTGTGAAATGCAGATAATCTAAAACTAAAACTGAGTTTGGTCAACTCATTCATTTTTTTTTTTTTTTTTTTACTAATTTTGTATGGGTGTCGCAAGATGGTGGTGACCATTATCAGTTTCAGAATTGATGAAACTGCATCAACGCTTTGGTGTATAATTAAACATTGATAAATTACCTAATGAGTCTACTTGAAATCACACAGTCAGGAGAGACTGCTTTTATTGTATGACTATTTTGTGTGCCCCCTTTGTCTTGAAGAAAAAGACAACAAAAAGGCCAGCAGAATTCATTAAGTTTATGAATTAGTACAGAGAGTTTGCTCCTGACCCTGGGAAGGTCAGTAGTCTAAACAGAAAGGAAAAAGGTTGAGCTGGAGAAGCGATAGGGGGTTTGAAAGAAGGTTGACTATTTTGCATGTTGAGGCTCAAGGGATCCCTAACACTTGCATTGGTCATTGACTTTTTGGCATTCTGTATGTACAACAAGGTTTAAGTTCCATGTTCTGTTAGGTGTATATGATTGCCTTTGAGGACTTGTGAAACCAAACAAGACGTGCACTATCTGTTATCATAGAATAACTACATTGTGTCTAAATTGGATGGTTAAATTTAAGGTTGGGGGTTGATAGATGGGTTTGATAAAGTGATTTTTGATGAAAATAAGTTCACCTCTAAAGTTTCTTCTTAGACATAGTTTCTTTCCGATGGATTGGCAAAATCTAGGATCCTTGCAGTAAGAAAAAATACATTGTTATATACTTTGAACATTTTAATTTTCTGGTGTGCAATTCATTTTCGCAAGCACACCACAAAAATCGATACTTGCGTTGAATATAATATTTTATGCAATTTTGATTTCTTTATCAAGAAGATTAAGTGGTAAAAACTCTTTATATATTTAAAGTTCGCCGAGCTTTGATCTTTCTTTCATTCTCTTTATGACATTGCTTTGAGAGAGTCTACATATCTTCTCATAACTGAGCACTGGAAATTGTAGGCATACTTACCAGGTTCTAGAAGCAGCATGCTTGTCAGGAGATGTAAGTCAAACAAGAACAAGCATGAATTTTATGAGTCTACTAATATACTTTGTTTAGCTTCAAAAAGACGTGGTTTTGGGACTGAACCTGTGAAGAAAGAAAAGGTAAAAATTTGGCAGTTTGATTATATATAGAAGAAGATATGTTTTTTTTTGCATGTTCGGGCAATTTAATCACATTTTTAGAAATTGTGCTTAACATTTTAAGAAATTCTATTACCTTGGAATACATCTACTTTTATTGATTCTCTTGTAGAAAATGTCTTTTCATCAAGGCATAGATTTGATGCATATGACCATGTTCTCATGGGATAACTTTATAGTTCATTTTCTTCAAGTCTTTCTCATCCTGTTTCTGAATGTATTTGCCCAAAAAAAAAAAAAAAAAAAAACAGAAAGTCTTGCTTGACCAGGTTCACCAATAGTGTAACCTGGACAATTTCTTCAAACTCCAAGAATCCATGCAAGATATGTATCTAGATTCAATATATGCCATACACTTTGGATGCTCATCAAAATCCTTGGTTGCTGCACTTGAAGATTGGTTGGGAGTTGAACTCTTTGAACAATGAGTTCAAAATACTATTATGTCATTGGAAGTGGGCTTTTGTCATTTATAGAGATCATGTAGGTATATCTTTCAGCTAGTAGGGTTGTTTGAATGAGAAACATGCATCTTGAAAGACCTTGAGACATAGTTTCATTTAATGTTCTCTTGTTAGTTAAAATTGTTTGTTTTGTTATGTCCGATCATCTCTTTTTTATTTTTTTCCCTACTTGCCAAGTCATACACTTGGATATGTCCATGTCTCTTCAACTCTTCAACATTAAACAATACGATATTTTGTTTAAATACATCATGCTGCTTTAAGTTACTTAAATCATTATATCTTCCACATTCCAATGAAACAAGTCTCCCTTCCACCTAGTTTAACTAAAAATATTTCTAAATGAAGTTGTATTTCCTAGTTTGTGATGGGATTCTAGATGCCTTGTCTTGGGATACTGATCTAATTTTCTTGTTTAAGTGGTATTACATAATATTTTTGTTTTCAAGTTTTAGCTTAGAATGTTATAGATTATGACACACCTTTACATTGTATCACATTTCCATATTTATCATTTTGAATGTCTTTCATTTGATTTTGCCCTGCAGAGTAATGATACAAAGAAATTGAAAGAGAGCATGCACTCTGCACCAGAATCAAGGTTTAATATGTTTATGCCTTACATTTATTCATGTTCTATCTTGAACGATATGTATTTGTCTATAATAGCTTCTCTGTTGCATATTTTTGGTCTATTTTGGTCTCATCATTTTCTACTGCTTGAAATACTAGTCATTTGCTTTTGTTTCAGCTGATTTCATGTTTAGCTCATAAAGATTGGTAGCAACTGTTGGAGTAAGTGGAAAAATTATAGTAATTAAACCAAACTTATGTAGTTATTTCTTGAAAGTAGGAAACCTGCAGTAAAGGTACATGCATAAAACTCATGTTAGACTCTGCATGCTACAATCCTTTATGGTGAAATTATTGCAGTTCATTTTCAATAGAGCATAAGTTATGGTGAAAGTATAGATTATTTATATATCTTGTGGATTGAACTATTATTTTCTGTGCTTGTTCTGCTCAAGTGTTGGCTGGGTATGCGCCAGAAATGTTATGCAGCTTCAACACTTGGCATGCATGGAAAATAATGATATAGATTCTTAACATAATATGTGTTATTGGCATGTTGTGATTTGGTTTGAAAGTCCCTACCAAAATTGAATTTTTTGCTAGAACTAGGACTGGAAGTGGGCTTGGATTGGCTCGACTTCAGGCCGGACACTGGGCTAGGCCCGAGCTAATTCGGGTTGGATTTGGCTTAAAGTGAGAGCCAAAATGATTTCAAATCAAGCTCGAGTTGTTACTTGGTCCAACTCGAAGCCTGGGCTTGAAGAAGGCTCGAAGCATTGGCCTTTCATTAGGTTCGAATATGATTCGAATCTTGTCCCAAAATTTTAAAATATGATGGGCTTTTTAAATTTTATAATGAATTTTCTATCAATTGTGTGAGAATAGCTTATAACTTTTCTTGAGTGATTAGGTGCAATTATTTTAAATGTTGTTTGTTTTTGTGCAAGCATTTAAAAATTGAAAATTCTCTATCAATCTAGTTTTTGGCCCAAATGAATTGCTGTGGGTTAGTCCGATTGGGTTTCGAACCGGGCGTAGGCTCGGGTTAGGCTTGGGCTTGGATTCTAAAAAAATTTTTTAGGCTTGAGCTTGGGTAGAAGCTCCCAAAAAATTTTCGAATTAAGCTTGAGTTGGGGCATGGCCCGATGTGGCCCAGCCAACTCTCAGCCCTATCTTGAACAGTTGATATCAACCCAATTGCGAGATCTACATTATTTTTTGGCTGAAAAAGCAATTAAGTAATTAGCATTTGTAAGCCTATGATTCTTGTTAGCTTCCCCATCTTTATTTTTTACTATTAAGTTTGGGGAGATGGAACTTGGTTTCCTATGATCGGTTGAATCTTTGAAGAAAATTTGAGCTATTTTGGTGTTCAGTACCAATAGATTCAATTCATTACTAGGTAAATTTGTTTAACCATTAATTTGTTAATGGTTAGGTTTTCGGTGACTATTTTATTATTTGTGGAAGTCTCCATCTTTGGGCTCAAATTACTATAACAAAATAAAAATCCGACTTCAACCATACAATTTTTGAACAATTATTCTCAGAAACTGTGAATTTAAATTTTATTATATATTTAGGAAAAATCTGAGTGTTATGAATTTCCTCAGAATTTAATGTCAATACATAAACTTCTTGTTTAAGAATGTTCAATGACCATTACAACTATTAATAATTAATAAGTTGGCGATTTTTATATTTATAAAGTATATGAGTTTCTACTTGACAAATTTCTGATTCATATTTTTTGTTCATGTCGATGGTTGCCGATTTAATTGTATTTTAGCTTTTATCTTGCTAGATCTGCTTTTATTCTATCTGTTAGCATACCATATTCTCTTCTTTCAAGGATTCTTTAAAAGTTGTGTCTTCTTGATGCAGTAGATTATATTCTGGAAAGGCTAAATCAAGAACTCAGCGTAAGTTTTTTATGCTTGTTCTAAACACCATGATTTCCTGCCATCTCATTCTGTCATATTTGATGTTGTTGATTTTTCTTTGTCCATCACATAGATATACTATCAAACTATGAATATAGGGTATTTGCACTACTTTTGGATCTTATTTTCTAGTTTTAAGCATGTCGTTATTTTCTATCATGTCATCTATTACAGAAATACCTGGCATGCCAACTGTCAATCTTGAGTTAGTCTCAAGATAATTTTGTTTTTTTCCTATGAAATTGTTTTTCCACAGCTGGGATGTGAAGGCTAGATGGCACAGATGTTAAATCATCATCTGAGGCCCTTATTGTTGAGTATATTATTTGATTTATTCACATCTGCCTTGACCAGCTCCTTGTAGCCATGGGGACCATCTCGATGGGTTTTACATTTAGTCCTGTGTTGCATGCAAGTATAGATGCTATAAGAGTGTTGTTCAATACATCCTGTGAGTGTTTGCCACACTCTAGTGGGTTTCATACAACTTGAACATCAAAATTTATTTCAAAATTTGTAGTTTCAAGATACTTGGGTTTTATGTACCTGCGTGTTCAAGAAATCTATCTCACTTTTGTTGTTTATAATGGACCATAACAGTATCTTAATTGTTCTTTTGTCTTGTACTTTCTTTGGATTCTGGGTTTTTTATTGGTTTATTATATCCGTATTTATTTATTAATGTTACTCTAACTTTGGCTTAATGTTTCTTGAAAAAACCTTACTCCTGTAGAGGCACCTCAATTAACTGGCGGAATCAACCGAAAATCAAGGGATGCAGTCTTAGATCAGGAATTCATGGAGAAGTTGGAGGCTGTCAGAAGGTAAAGATACTTCTCGATTCTGCTTCTAATTGTGTACATATGGATATGCTTAATAAACATTATTAGGTTTGAAACTTCTTGGTTATATGTTCTATGGTGTTTTCTCTATTCGATACTATTAATTTTATAAAATTTTCAAACCTGTGATTCCCATGCTGAAGGTAGTCAAGCTTATCTTAGGGCAACGATTTGAACGCTGACCATGTTGAAGTGCATCATGTTGTGCTATGCCAATATTGTTTTAGCATTGAATATATATCGGGGTATTGACCTGTATCAATCCAATTTTGTTTTAAATATTTTTCTTCATTTTGGCACAGCGTGAACGAGCTATGCCCATTGACAAAGGCAGTTAAACCCTTATCTTAGAATAACATTACATTGATTAATAATTTTGCATTTTAGAGATCATTTCATTGTTGTGTAAAGGGAAGATAGCAACACTTTAAGAGTGCTGAGAAAGGGCATCTTGATACACGAGTTCAATGGCATCAACAACATAAATATGCCATCTTATGACAACAGTGTAAAAAAGGAGCATCTCGATACATGAAATCTCACCATTTTAGGATCTAAGGAGGGCAAGATGTATGCAGCATTACCCTCATGCATGGTAAGGCTATTGTTATGTTTCAGGCCCATGACCCTAGGTATGGAGCAACCTATGATAATAGAATAAGTAGCTATAAATAATATGCATGTAGTAATAAATCAAATCTAATTTTATTTATTGTTGAAGTAAACATTAACTTTGTCAATTGTACATTACTTTCATTCCCAATGGCCAGCAGGAGTGTCCTTTTTTTCCTTCATAAAAAATCAAGTATTGGACAGATCCATGCCTAAATTGATTGTTTGCTATAAACAACAAAGAAATGTTCGATCTCTTCTGTGGTTGGAGCCAACATTTCAAATCTCATGGGATGGAACCGTTTTGGTTTTTCCATGGAACGAGATGCACTACTGTTGCATCCCATTTCAGTACTTTGGACAGAAGATATCTTAGGATGTGCCAATCAGGACACTAGAATGGTGTCAAGATAGTCCTATCTGATACTTGGAACAGTACCCTATCCTAACATCTTACAAGATGTCTTATTAGGATTTGAAACCATGTTTGTACCTATATAGCCAATGAAAATCCTTATCCTAGCTGTTTCACTTATCTTAGCAGCTGGTTGCTGCAACATTTTGCTAGATAATACAAAATCGCATGACTGTTTACTCAAGGGTTTTGTACTATTACTTTCGGCATCAACTATAAGCCTACATTCCATAATCTTGCCTTCATACACACTTATATGGGTTGATGCATGGTCGGACTGCATGTACGCACGAAAGCTGCTGATTGAATATGAATAGATGAGCAAACAAGTTCTGTAGACAAATAATGAGTGGACAAGCTGGTCAAACAACTGAGGATCCTGTGGTATAGAGGAAATAAGAAGAAATGCGTATAAGTAGACTAGAGTTGTGATTGCAGTGGGTTGAGTGCAAACTACCAACTTAGGAAAATTTAGTCAGAATCTAATTTTCACTTGAGCCAGCAAATTTGAGATCAGCACACAGTTAATTCTATGATCATGCACAGGTTTCATTGCCTGTGCTATCCATGGCACTTAATTCTTCTGAAACAAAGCATGGAACTTGATTTGAAATTTGTTTGATAGTGCTATCTTGCTCCTGTACTTCTTTTTAAAATTTTTCTTATGGACCTCTAGAGGCTGAATCATACAAGTTTTTTACTTGATAAAAAAACTACTTATGCATCGCTCCTTGAATTATGCATCATTGCTTTTCTAATTATATATTTAGGTCTGTACTTGAGCAGAAAAATGCTGAGGAGGACAAACTTAATCAACCAATAGATTATGATGCACCTGTTGAATCAGAACAGAGAACAATTGGACTTGGTACCAAGGTAAAGGACATCTTCTCAATGTTTTTCTTTTTCCAACTGAAAAATCATCAGTAGATAGGCTATGGGCCAGCTACATCTTCTGATTGGGCTTTGGATGCATGATAGTTGGGAGTTGGAGCAGCTGTTCTGGTTTTTGGTTTGGTTTTTGCTTTTGGTGACTTTCTTCCTAATGGAAGGTAATGAAATTCATATACTGTTTCATGACACTATTCTTGCCCAAGGAACATTATTGCCTATAATATGGTACGAGACTCATCAAATTTGTTTTGAACTCATACTATGCTTAAATGTTCATCTATTGTGTATAGCCATTAGTAAAGAGCGTGATCAAGAAAGGGAAAATTCATCCTTTATCTATTGAGTATCTTTTTCTCATTTGTTTGGTGGGTTTCTCCTCTTCTTAAATTATAGGTTTGTGTCATAAAAAGGTAATAATACAATAGTGATCATAACATAAGGGCTTATTAGTAGAAGTTAAAATCTATTTAGAGCGGCAAATTCCAAACCTCTGCAATTTTGCATTCTCCAAGTCATGCAAAAAGTCACTTGGTTTCTCATACTGTCTCTTGTGATATCTGTTGAGGGATGCGCCATATCTGTGATTGTCAACAAGTTTCTTCCATCAACTTCATAGTTGCTATTATTGCTAGCATGGTCTGTGATACCACCCTATGTCACAACTTGACTACAGATCTTCATTATCTTCATCAACTTCAAGTTTCTTCCTTAGATATTTCTAGTTTTTGCCTAAATTAAAGATAGTGTAAAATTTGAATTCATGTGCTTTAAAAATGTAAAGTAGGAAATTTATGAATATTTATTCATATATTTCTTATATTAAATAAATTTTCTATATTTTAAATTTATTAAATATATTCTAAGTATAAATTAATTGATACGGCGGTCGGACTAGCAATCAAGTGAACTAGCCTTTTAGCTAGGTCAGCCTCAAGTTTGGGTTTAACGACTATGATGCATCTCAGACTTAATATGCATCTTTTGTGTATAGGTATGTGGTTATTACATGCATTATAGCAGATTTATGTTTGTTTTTTTCTCTTTCATTTTTCATATTGTGCGCTCAAATTTAATCTGCATGCAAGGCTTATGATATATGAGATTCAATATTTGAAAAATATAAAGTCAGGTCCATGCTGACCATTGATCAATGTGGCCTACTTGCTGTGCACTTCCATCATCTAGAACAAATTTATATTCTGCATACGAAAATTGTTACCAAGATTTGATATTGAAACTTTTCTTGATTTGAACTACTTTTCATTACTTCGCAGTGGCTAATGGCAAATTTTTTTAACATATGAATGTGTTGCCAACTCATCCACGAATTACATTCTCAAATCATGTATGTATGATGTTCATGATGATTATTTGGAAATTCAGTCGACAACGCAAGGTTTGTTATATTTGCCATTGGACATAAATGGGTTCATATAGATTCAATGCAAATATCAAAAGAAACTAAAAAATTAAAGTTTTTTTTTTTAATGGATGGTTGAAAAGTTTTAAGGTCAAGATAGTCTTCATCTCCGGCATTTGTTGGTTGGCATATTCTAATAAGATATCAAATATGAACACATTGTTATGCATCTAGTTGGGTTGTTTTATTGAACCTATTAAGTTTCGCAGGAAAAAAAGAATTAGAGAAAATAAACTCACTTGAATTCATTCAATCTCTGTTGGGATCAATTATAAACTACACCTAAATGAATTTATTAAGTTTTGCAGGAAAAGTTCAGAGAAAATAAACTCACTTGAATTCATTCAATCATTGTTATAAAACTCTGACAAGGCCGACCATTCCGACTGATGAACTAGTGAACCAGGTCTTGTTCTTTATTTGGACCAATTGTATAATTGAATAGGTTAAAAATGGATTGGCCAGCCTAGCTGATGGACTTTTTCATCTTTTAGGCCTAAATGGAGAAGAAACTTCAAATCTTGGCACCCTTCCTAATTTCCAAAAACCATGGAGTGAATTGGACTTCAATTATTAAATGTCGAATCTTATTTTAAGTTTCGTGATCTTGTCATGGACATTGATGTTTCCACTATGACTTAAAGTTATGAACTTTATGGATAGTTTTGTATTTTTGTTATGCCTCTATCATACTTGTGAACTAATATTATTATTTTTTTTAGAGATTTGAAATTAATTTCAAGTGTTAGTGTAGATATTATACTCTATTATAGTTTAAATAACTTAATTTTAGGGATTTAATTTTTAAATCTACCAAATTAGTTGAATTTTATAGGAAAATTATCTTTATTTATCATTATGGATCATGTTTTAACTATTCATGTGGTTTGATAATTGACCGATTGATTGGAATATTGAACCATTAACCTAGTCCCTCAACTGGGTTGATGTCCCATCCAGCTCTAATAACTATGTATTCAACCTCTATTGGGATCAATTATAGACTACTAGATCCCTTAACAAGCATGCAACTTTCTATTTGTCCAAGTTGTGATACTTGCAGCTTGATTTGCTATAAATTGAACCAAATTCACTAGAACTCAATACATGAAAGTGTAGGAAATGATATATGGGAACATGATGCAGCATAAAATATAATAAACAGATACTATGACTAGTAGGACCTTGTCAAATTTCGATGGATGTTCTTTTAAATTTTTCATTAGAGTCTATCGAATTTTAGCCAGTTTTTATATCGAATTAGGGTTAAGGTCGTGATCTATATATATTTTTTTCTAATTTGTTGTGAAAAGTAGTTTTTGAGATATTAGTAAAATTTCTTTTGTGAGAACTTCATTAACAAAGGGTTCTTCAATTTATATTGCTTTAGTTTTGCATGCTTGATCACTGAGTCCAATTTATGTCGATCAACTCGCCTTCTAATCTTCACATTGTCAGGATGAGGTGGGACAGCTGCGCATCTCATTCCATTGAAAAATCAAGACAGTCTTATTCCATAGGATTTAAAACTTTATTACAAACTAACTTCAAGTTGAAAATTCCTAAGATCAATGATGATTAAAGTATGTTATATTAGTTAAAATCATTAATTTCTTCACCCTTTTTTGCCCCAAAGCTGCACTACATCTATTGCTTCTAATTGGGATTTGGCTTTTTCAACCATACCTTCTCTTAATTTGATTTGATTAAATTCTAGTTTTGTTGATAAAGAGAGGGGAGTTCTTTTGATAGAAAAAGAACAACCATGAATCTATCCAAACTCCATTAGGTGAATCTAGGTAGGCTTTGTGGCATAAGTGATTAAATTGCATTATATGAACTTCTTCCACTACAATTCATACTATAGTATTTCAATAATATAAGATAACGTGTGACAATTGTTTAGAAATGATGATGTCTCCGTAAGTTTCAGAATTTATCTCCTTTCACATGGGTCAAACATGGTGCACTATGTGCCAACACTTTAACTTCATCGGTTATTTCTGTGGCCACATTTTTGTCATATTATACTCAGTGTTTGAATCCTTTGTAACCATATTAATTGACTGATGTGATTATGAGACACTGCATTATTGTTGGAATACGTTTCCTTAAGCTCAAGTGCTAAATAGCTTCAAGCACGTCATATAGTTCTCTTAGCTTGCTATTTGGACCATCTACATTTGTTTCCAAGTTTCTAGCATGTTTATGTTTCTTCTTTTTTACAAAATTCTTATTATGTCATGTTTTACACCAATATCTGTCAATATGGAAGATAATCATTGTATTCATCATATCATTTTCTTCGTACAATAACAACTTACTCTTTTCACAATTTTCAAGAAATTTCATGTTTATCTTTATGAAGATAATTGTACTAAAGATATTATCTTTCAACAACGTTGGAGAACCACTTATAGGTTTGGGTTGCTTGTGGCAGTGTTGGCCCTAGTAAGGATGCCACTGTCGTTGAGAAAAAACTTTCAGAAAAACAGAAAGCCACACTTGAGGTATAAAGTTTGACATGCAGGCATGTGTAAAATTTCATTAGTATGATTTTATCATGTTGATTTTGAATTACTTATATGGACCTGTTTACCTAATCCCAGCATCATTGTATTCCCTTACAATTTAAAAATAATAATAAAAGCATCCTGTTGACTCTCTTCTTTAGTCAACACAGCTAGAAGAATATTTATTTAGAAAACATTTTATAGTGTAACCTTTAGTTGATGCATAAGTAAAGACCACCAAATCACATGCCTTTTGTTTCTAGGAAATTAGATCAAGGTTTGAACACCAAGCGGTTTGGTGTGTACTGCTCAATACATAAAATACGTAGGCTGGTTTGCCCCGAATGAACCCCGAATCGCTCTAAACCAAATGGTACGAATAGATATCACTCAAGAAGTGTGTTAAGGGGTGATTCTCTCTTGTTTTCAGTTGTTTGAGGGTAAAAATGATAGCAAGGAAGAGGGGACAGTCTACAACAAGGATTTTACACTGAATTAACTATTTAAAATCTATATTGTTTAAGCTAGAAATCTTATTCTAGCTGGATAATTTTCTTCCAAATATCTTTTAAAATAAATTTCTTCCACATTCTGATCTCTAACTTGTGAATAATTGGCAAAATTGGGGGTAAATTAAAACTTACTTGATCATTAGATTCATGCCTTAAAGCATGAATCCAAGATCAAATTAACAAAATCTGGGGTTCTGGTTGATCTGCAAAATCTACCAAGGTTCATGTATTTGAAATAACTCAGGCAATTTGTTCCTGATGATTTTTGAAAATATTATTAAAAAGGGGCTTATCTACAGTCCCACCGGAATAACTTTTTTGAGCTATTGATTTTTTTTTTAAAGATAAATTTTTCGATACATAGTCTAAAGATAAATTATTAATTTCCTAAAGAAAGATATCTTGTTTGCAATGATGTGCTAATTATACCAAAATTCAACCCACAATTGGTTAGATAAAGCACACATAGGGTCCACCAAAAGTTGAGGCTCAAAATTATTGTAAATTTCATATCAACCCAACAGAAACATTTTCATTTAAGATGATTTTTTCACATTCTATGCACATGGGGCCCATCTGTAGAAGTCCTTATGAAAATACTCATGAAAAAAATATAGTTTTGGTGTCATATAATTAAATACTTTTTTGAGATAGGGTTGCATTCTGATGAAAAAATATTTTACCAATTATCCATTTCAATAAATTAAAATGTATATATGTTTAAAAATATAGCTTAATCATTGAAAAAGAGAAGATAAATTGATGCACCAAAAGAGATAAGATTAATGCTTTGAAAAATTAAGAATTAATTAGGATAAGTTGAATCATCTCGACTTGGATGCTTTGAGGTGAACTGAATTGAACCGGCTTGGAACTAGGATGGTTTGGTTTGTCGGTTTGGTATGGAGGGTGAACGGCACCGAACTGACCCCATATTGGTGTACCGAATCACCTTGAATTGAACTGAACTGCCTGGTTCAGTTAAATTCAGAGTGATTCATGGGTTGGGGCTTCCTGATCCACCTGACTGATATGCCATGGTTTGGTATAGTATGCCATGTACTGAACCATACTGGTTCGACACTGAAATAGTATCTGTTCTCGGTACAGTGAATCTTGAAATTGATAAAAAATTATGGATAAAAGCTGATGCCTAGCATGTGATCATTGATAATAGTTATGGTTCTTTGATTGACTTTGGATTGTAGATGCTACTATTGTTAAATGATATTATAAGCATAATTTTTGTTCATTTACATTTCAATTGCTAATTTTAGCACATATATCTTTTAAACGTATTTTAGATTGCAAGTTATGTGACATTATGTAATATTTATGCATATTAATGACTTCAGCATAAAAAAAACCTTGACTGGGCTATGTAACTTGATGCTCACACCATAATTCTTAGGAAAACATAATTTAGATGATAGATCATTATAAAAGAATTCAAAACAAAGTGTTTGGAGCATAGCTATGCATACCCTTTGTCAGCAGTCCTTGATTTGGTGCACATATTGTACCCACCTGTGGTCGACATTGTATCGATTCTTTGTGTTGCAAGTTTGATTTAGGTGTTGTGTTGTCCATCACAATTGTTGTATGTATTTTTGGACTTATCTTCTTTTATTATATGTAGAATTTCTGATTCTAATATGCGCATACATTGCTTGAAGTCTTGAACTTTAATCTATAAGTTTCACTGTGCGTCTTCCGTAGAAGCCTCCAGCCTTCTGGATTTGAGTTTCTTTAGACTTTTATGAACCTTTTTTGTGATTCAATTTATTATCATTATTCAGCCATCAGTTTTCCATAATTTTATATTCATCTCATTTTGTATATGTTCATATTTTGTTATGTTTCACACATATTATTTATATTGTTAGCTTTTGCAATTTGAACTGTTTCACACTGTAATAAGAAGCTGTTGTAAGTCTCATTAAGTGTCTTATTGATGTTGTTATTACTTGCTAGACACAACTTCAACAATTTGAGGCAACGCTTAGGGAGTCACCAAAAGATCCTATCGCTCTTGAAGTGAGTAATTAAGAGTTCTTTGACATGATAATGTGTGATAGAACTTGACATACTACTTTGTGTTATCCTGTTCTTGTGATTCATATATATCATCTATATCTACTACCTACTAATATTTGGATTATATATCCTTTCTAATACTAAACTTGAACTCCATTCTGCAGTATCTAAACATGCACATGGAGGGAAATTTTCTAATTCAAAGTTCAAGTTAACCTTCAGTAAATAAGTGTTGAGGCATGATAATTTTTTGCTAGCAAAGGCTATGAGGAATACATAAATGCATGTACAAGTAGCATATAATTCATAGACAAAATAGGCCTGTGTATGAACATTGTGCACTAAGAGATCGTTACGAGGAAGTGGTGGCACTACCACGGGATGCAGGAGAGATTGTGTGGGAAGTTCACAGCAGAGATTTGGGACTCACACCACAATGCTAGGGGCATGGCAATGGTGCTAGTGCCATCATCATGGATGACATGCACTGGTGGGAGGATGTCAAGGAGAGGGCAACACCAATGGCCATGATGTACATGATGAAGGTCATGTAGGTTATGCCATCGACAGAAGTGGCTTCCTAGCAGTGGCAATTGAGGATGAAGAGAATGTAGCAATTGATGATGCTACCTAGGTTGATGATGGCCTAGAAGATGGAGATGTAGGAGTCCTTGTGGTGGAGTGGGTAGGAAGTGGCTTAACCTAGCTTGGCCTGACCTTAGCTTCAAAATCTTTTTTCAAAATTCAAGCCCGAGCCTAACCTAAGTCTGAGCCCAAGCCCGGCTTGAAACCCAATCAAACCAACCCACAGCACAGTAATCCATTTGACAAAAAACTCGGCCAACTAAGTTAATTTTCAGTTTTTAAGTTCTTGTGCAAAAACAAACAACATTTAAAATAATTGCATCTAATCACTCAAGAAAATTTGTTATACCATAGAGAGCTATTTTCACACAATTGAGAGAAAATTTGGTATAAAATATAAAAGAACCATCATATTTTAAGGTTTTGGATTGGATGCAAGCCATATTCGGTCTTGATTAAGGGCCAATGCTTTCAACCTTCTTGGGCATCGAGTTTCATGTCAAGTTTGGGTTAGGCCAAGTAATGATTTAAGCCTGGCTCAAAATTTTTTTGGACTTTAACTTTAAGCCTAAAGTCGATTCGAATTAATTCGAGCCTAACTCATGACCTGATTCGAAGTCAGGCTGACTTGATGGGCTGCGAGCTAGCCTGAGCCCAATTCCAGCCTTAGGTCGGTATAAGATGACACATTAGCTGGCCCAAAGGGTGCTGTCATTGATGTCGAGGGGGGCCTTAGGCAAAGATGATGAAGGGCTAGCTATGGGAGTAGTTATAGGACTTCGTGTAGAGGACCTTAGGTGGAACGACTCATAGGTAGGGTGAGGCAGGGGCTAAGGAGGTTGTGGATGAGGCAGGGGCCAAGGATATCGAAGAGGATGGTGTTGGCATTATTGATGGCTTCATTAACAAAACTGCTTACGTCATTTGTGGCTGGCACACTCTCCTCAACTTTTTGTCCAAGGCTGGGGGTGCTGAGAGCACTGGTGCCTGCAGCAATGATTCTTGAAGCTGGCTTGGTTCAGCTGACTGTTACAAGCTCTTGGGCTATCAAATTTGGCTCTTGTGTTATTGATCATGAGCTGGCAAGGTTTGGTGCGGAGAAAATAAGCAAAGTCAAAAGAAAGAAAAAAAGAAAATAAGTGTCTATGTGTGGGTTTAAGCTGAGTTGTCATCCAAGGAAATGAGTTGTTGTACAGGGGAAAGATAATAAGGATATAAAATATGTGACTAATCCCTTGATTGAGAGTAATCAAGGGTAGGATACTCATTTCTTACCCTTAGCTAACTAGGGACCAAGGTTACTATGAGCAGTGGTAAGCTAACAGAAGTGCTGTTCTGTGAAAAATAAGAACACATTTATTTGGTTTGATTTGCAAATAGGTATAATATAAGGGAAAGTGTTACAAGCACTATTGAGAAAACATATGTGTGAAATACATAAGACTCATTATTGTATGCATAATTATCTTTTTAAAATCAAAATAATATATTTAGAAAATTTTCTGAATATTCAAAAAAATATTGGAGAGAATAAAAATGTACTTTATAATAAAAACTTTTCAGACCTTCAATATTTGAGCTGCTACTCTTGACTGGCACTCTCTTTTCATAGGCCATGGACTCTTCAAAGTTTAATAACCTAGCGCCACTAAGAAGATAGCACTCTATGTTGGAAAAAACCCCTCAACACTAATTTAAATACTTCAATTCTTTATTGCTTTGTTCTCTAATTAACTTTACTCACCTACTAATAACCACTCCAACAACATGTCTCCTATTCAAAACCTGACACCAACTTCAAGAGTTTTCTCACCAAAACTCAAATTTGGGTTTGGCTCCTACCAATTATTCACTAAAGTGTACCGACAGTCATCCTAGTTTGATATGACTTCCCTCCTTTCTCCTCCAATTGTTTGAATTCTAACCTCACTATGACATAAGTTCCGGATCAGGCTTTGATTTCTAACGTAGTGGCGGTAAACTCAAGCCTCATATAGTTTTCCCTCTCCAGTTCAAAATGTACTATGAGTCACACTTGTTATTTGGTAACAACCCCTTTTTGATAATCAAGATTTTTGTGATTGGACACAACTTAGGTTATTGTAGTCCAATACTTAGAGACAACCTATTATAACTAAAGTTCCCAACAAAACTCAAATTCATCAGCAAAAAGCTCTCAAACAATTCCTAATATAATTAGGGCTATAGCAATAACATTCAACAAATTAAGCCCGACCCAAACTATTAGCTAAAGCCTATTCTTTATTTTATATTATTATTATTATTATTATTATTATTATTTAACAAAATATTGAGGTTTCACATCCATCCATGAGCTTGATAATATGATAAACTTTTTCCTTGATCTCCATCCTATGGGGTGGGTAGATGGTAAGTGTTAAGTATACCATTTAGTGATCATATGCCTACGACATTGACCTTTCACTTAGCAGCAAACAATGTAGAAAATTTGATATGTTGGTACCTCCATGAGGTAAGTGAATTAGTAATATTTCGAAGTTCTTTATTGTCATTTGACCTTGAAACAATTATCTCATGTAAATCACTTTATATCCTAATCTTTCAATCTTGTCCAGGAAGAGTGACATCTTTTTATTGAGCAGTATAATTTTTCTTTCATGCTCATTTCTTGGGACTGCAGCTTTTCTTTGTTGGTCTTTGTTTTTCCCCTCATTATTGCTTTAAGTATGTTTCAGGGAGCTGCAGTGACATTGGTAGAACTAGGAAAATATGAACGAGCATCATCTCTTCTTGATAAGCTGACCAAGGTATAATATGCATTATCCTACCATTAAAACCAAGTGAACTGGCGTAGAAATTCTTCTTGCATTAATACACTCAAAAATATTGAACCTGATTGTTTATTTCTTTTGAAAACCTTGATGTTCAGGAGAGGCCTAACAATGTTGATGCATATCGTTTGCTGGGGGAAGTGAAATATGAGCTCAAGGATTATGAAGGGAGTGCCTCAGCATATAGGAGCTCATTATCTGTCAGTGTGGATCAAAAATTTCATTCTGCAATTAATTAATTGTTATATGCCATTTGCAATTACGGTAGCAACTATTTATTTAACATATAAATTACTGTATTTTTTAGCTACTCTAGATTGACTATTATAACCTAGACATGTGTAGGAGGATATATTAAATAATTAGTAACCTGTGGAAATTATGGACTGCGAATAGTTCCTCTCACCTGGTAAAGAAATTCTTGTAATGTATTTCCTAGAAAATAAAAGTTGCCTTACAAACTTGCTAAAAATTTTCTTTTGTTCTTTTTTATTATTTACTATCCTTATCTTCATGATATGCTATTTCAACAGGCTTCTGATAGTATTGATTTTGAAGTTCTTCGGGGACTCACAAATTCATTGCTTGCTGATAAAAAACCTAAGGAGGTTTGTCTTTAAGCTATATCCATTAATGAAGAACACATACTTGTTTTTTATAATCTAATTAGTTATCTTTTGCAAGTGAGGGTGTTTCATCTACTTGTTGTTAGTTGTATTCTTCTAAGTATTCCCTTTATATCTTTTTGAATTTTATATCAGGTATATCAATTTTAAATTCTTAATGCTAAAGATGAAAGTGATAAGACGTCATATGTAATGCAGTGATAGCACTAATTGGAGGCAGAACCCATGTGTAAACATTTACTTAGGTTAATTCCTGTGTCATGGTTGTAGGAGCTTGTTCATAAAACACATCTCTACTATTTTAATGAGAGGGATTCTGAGGCCAAATTTGGTTTTGTTACCCGAGTAGCCTTCTATAGCTGGACTCCAACTATCATATTTATTTTTTTCCCTATTCATTATTTCTTTAGCAGCTCTTCTATTTATGTTTCCCACTTTTTACTCATCTAAAGTGTGGGCCTTTTTTTTTTTTTTTAAGGCTGACAGGGAAGCCTTTGTCACAACCCATGGAAAAATGATTGGAGTCCAACACATGTGTAGGCTCGAAGCCTTTCCTGGCAAGGATTAAGTACTATCAATGGTTTCCTAAGCAATTCCTTATTTCTATTTCCCACTTCTTTAGTCATCTAAAGCTGGGGTCTGTTGAAAAAAAAAAAAGGGTTGTGCATGGAAGCCCTTGCAAGACCCCAATCAAAAAAGTTTGGAGTTCAACATGCATGTACAGTTCCAGTGCTCTTCCCCTTTTCTTTTTCTTTTCTATTTTCCACTGATCTAAAGATTTTAGATAGGAGGATTGAATGCTATTGTTTTGCTCCTTAGTCATTGGAAGATTGTAGCTAGTTGTTGGTATGTAAGCCCTTTGCTAGTTCCTTCGACTGTTTTGGAGCCTTATGGATGCTACCTAACATTTCATTGCTGTTGGCTGCTGGGACACCACATTCAAGAGTTTTAGGTCAAGGGCTCTACCCTTTGGAGTAAGGTAAAACCTATTCGGAGGAGTTGTTGCTGCCAAGGTGTCCTACTAGAGAGTTAGACTAAGAATTAAGACCATTAGGTGTAGTAATACAATTTGAACTAGAAGAATTAAGAGATTAATTTTGACTCAACTAACCCAGGAGGATGGTGGGGAAGGAAGAAGGCGAAGGATCTCATCGCTTACCCATAATAAAACTGGCATAAAAAGGTAGGATTTGGGGAAAAGGAAGAGCTATGGATAAGCTTGATGATTTAACTATGAAGCAAAAAAAAGAAAAACAAAAGAATCTAAAATAATAACTTAACCTAAGAGGAAAGAAAAAGAATAAGAAACTTCTTTGAATTGATGAGCTTATAGCCTTCCAATGCTTTTGCATGTATACCTTTTCTACCATAAACTCATAATACAACTTTTAGTATGGCCTTGCTTGGGAATCATGCTAGACTTGCCCTAGGTGAGACCCTTGGGGATTGCACTTGATAGTTTGAGCCTTTTAGAGTTGGATTATTTATAGAAACCTAGGGGGTACTAGACTATGATCATATTTGATGTGGCACTAAAAAGTATGGTATGCCATACTAATAATACATATTGCCCCATGTAGGGTGTACTATTATGTACTAGCACCAAATTAAGACTCGGTACTAGTGCATACTGAATCTTGATATGCTGAACCAACCCATATATTCACATTGTACTAATGTTGTACTAGTATGAGGTCCGATATTGCAATGACAAACCTTGCTAACAAGAGTGAAAAAATACCAGAAGTGGTTCTACAATCCAAAGCAGAGTCTATGCCTAAGATAGCTCTAGAAACGAGTCCAAGTCACTGTGGTGGCATCTCTCATTCAAACTAGAGGCTATTTAATAAAAATACCCCTATTCTTTGCATGGTAATTAGTAAAATGGCCGAAATTCTAACCCGAGTTCCATAAAATGTGTTGGGTTCTTGCCTCGATGCCCTTTCCAACATCAATTTGCCTATATTTAGACCTGTAAAAAATGATGAAAAATTTGAAAGTGTGACTTAAGTGTCAAGGAGACTGGTTTGATCAGAGCATACGGCATGGGTGTCCAAAAGAGAGCCTACTAAATACTTATTGATGCCACGAGAATGCTGATGGAATAAATGATAATTCCAAGTGCATGTAATAGAAAATTGGGGCATTATAATTAGTAGATACCTAGATTACTTGGTAGAATGGCCAAACATCGGGTATCCATAAGTTGGACCTAGAATATCTACAATAGATGAAGTTTACAATCATAATGGTGTTTTTTTTAAACATAGCATGAGCATAGCATGTGCCAAATGCTAGTAATTGTCTCAATACAGCATCACCCTTTAGTGGTCATGCAGACTTTAGATAGATTTTTTTTCCTACTTATTATTTAATCAGTTTGGCCTGATTTGGGGTGGTTCAAGGGTTGGTGCCGCCTAGTCTACCTAATCGGTACGCTATCAGTTCGGCATGGTATGCCCCATATTGAACCGTACTGGTCCGATATTAAAATAGTATCAATTTCCAATACGACAAACCTTGCTATTGTTAAATGATATTATAAATATATTTTTCTTTGTTTAACTACCTTTCAATTGCTAATTTTAACACATCTTTTAAATGTATTTTCAATTGTAAGTTACGGGATGCTATGGGATATTTATTCATGTTAATGACTAAAAAAAAAAAAAAAACTTGAGTGGGGCACAACTTGTTAATTATACCTTATTTCTTGCAAAAATATGGCATTTAAATAATAAAAAACATTAAAAAAAACCAAAATCAAAGCTTGGAGACTAATAAAAGTTATATAAATATAGTGTATTCTTGTATCTCATGAAGCTATATCCTCGACATGGAACATATCCTTTGTTGATATGCTCCCGTACCTCGATATTTCAAAACAGTGGTCAGATATCAAGGCAACATCATGTTATGATAAGGCCTCAAGTCCATCCAACATCAATCATATTGTACAATTTTCTGGAATCATATTATTGACCTAATGAAAAATGCTTCAAATACTTTTACATTGAATTGACAATGGAATCTTGTTGATTTATTTTGTAATGTGCTCATTAGCTTAAGAACTTGTGACAATGTTTCTAGACTTGGAAACATCCATCAATCAATTAGGAAACACTGGATTTAATTGTATGGAAGTCTACATTTTGACTTTCTTGAAGATTATGAAAACACATATGAAAGAAAGTATTTGTCATAGCTATATACTTTATTGCACCTCTATTATTTAACAACATTACATAATACATAATGAGTACTATTATATTTTCTGTTTGATAAATATCTGAGTCCAAGGACCATTCAGTGCTAGATGTTACTAACTGGCAACTTTAGAAAGACTTTGCCCAAATTAGAAGAATATTTAAATCCTAGAGTATGTTTCAAGTACATTAAAAAAAAAAAAAAAAAAAAAAGATTCAATACAAGGGATTAAATATGCCATGATAGATTTAGAATGTTGAAATTTCCTTATTGCATGTAAATTTCATGCTTTAATTGATTAAGCATTTTTCTTGAGAAAGTGAATTATGCATATTGATGTGACATGATAATTGCCCCATTCCTTTATCTTGGGACAACTTTTTCTAGTCTGCACTTACATGGTTGTAGTTTCCTGAAGTAATGGTTTTTAGCAAGTATTAGAAATTCTGTTCATTGCAGGCAGTTCAGCTACTTTTATCATCCCGGGAACAATTGAATGGAGAAAGCTTTAAAGGATCTGATATTTCTGTGGATACAAATGGTAATGTGGAAAAGAAAATACAGAATATTGATCCAATCCAAGTAAGTTCTTTGTCTTACTACTGGATAACCTTATGTTCAGTTATTTGAAATGCATGTCTGTCTAGTATCGGCATCTACTAACTCAGGGTAGGTTAAAAAATAATCAATTTTCCTTCTTTGGGTCTCATTTGACATACATTTACCTTATAAGTCATTCTTATAATAGTTACATTGTGGATGACACTGTTATTATTGGTTGGGTTAGGCTCAAAACACAAGAAAATGTTAATGCCTGACATTTTATTTTTTGCATCCCATCATAAAACAAAGCATGGAAACATTTGTGTGGCCTCATGTTTCTGAGCACGAATAAGATTTCTGCGTACATTATTAGGGGAGGGAGCCTAGAAGCATGCCCTTTTTTCAGAAAGCAAGGAATCCTGGTTATAATAAAATAAAGGTTAAGAATCCTAGTGCCAATGTTGATGGGCATTCAGCCAGCAGTCAGTGGTGTTAAAAGGAGGAACAAAGAAAAAGAAAGAGGTCTCAATACCGCTCAATCCATAGTTGTTTGAACCCTTTCCAAACTAACGAGGTTGATAGAGACTAACTAGCATGAGTGGATGCTTTATGATATCACAGAAGATGTGCCCATTGCTGGCACCATGTTGGCATGGGACAGCAAATCATGGTTTGCTGGGGACCACGATGGTCAGCATCAGTCTCATGGCTGTGAAGTCAAACATCATTCAAGTTGAATGAGAACCCAAAGGTGACCATGTCGGAGAAGAATATATTATCTATATTAGAGTTTCAGGATGTCATAGCTCAACCTATAATAAAAAATTCACATCCTTTTAGAATCTGAAAATATGCCATTCTGTGTTGATTAGCTCCATGGTAGATGAACCATTTTGGAAAGTTAATATATGCGAATTTACTGAACTTTTTTCATCTAAGATTAGGGCCAGTGTTAGCTGTGTTGAACAACCTAAGTTTGCTTAGAGGACAGAGCAGAAATGATTTTGTCATGTCCCACAGACCTGAAAGCATATTGCAAGTAGATGGGGTTAGGAACAGGGTACATTTAAGATTTTGTGCCTGGGAGTAGAATATAGGACTTGATCTGGCAGTTGGCATAGTTCCTAGTAGATGATCAAATGAAACTGAAACACATCTAAGCTGAATTATTTGAGGCTTAGGGCATAGAATACTAGTTAAGTTCAAAAATGAATATAATATTGAAGGATTTATCTATGTTTTTCCTTTTCAATTCTTTGTTCCTTTCTTATAGTGTGTCATATAAAACATTTTTTGTTTATCTACATTGATGTAATGCATTGAGTGGACCGGAGGGGATCCAGGACTGTTCAAGCATCCAACCAATGTGATGGTATCAATGGTTTCACATGCCAACTGGGCCTTTTGGATGTATGAGGAGATAAGTAGCACTTGTCTTCCTTATACATTGGACTCATCAATGCATATTCTGACTTATAACCCACGTGTGCTAGTCTCATACTTTATGAAATATGTTTCTTCATGGCCTGACCCTCAATGATGATATGTTTGCGAATCACACTACACTGTTATCAGCTATTTCGCTAAGTTGGGATGGCTATATCAAGGTGCTATCATAGGCATCATCAACCACATTAATAATAGCAGGGAGGATAGTATCTAGGTTGGCATCATAATCAAGGCTTTGATTGTGAATATGACTTGAATGCCGATGAGGCCCATGTTGTTTTCTTGCTTTTTTAAAGTGTTTAAGACATTGTTGATCATGTTATGATTAGCAAGTCATGTTATAATTTCTAGAAGACTATCCTGGCTTTATTAAGATTTCAAGGAATATTGTCAAGGGGCAAAAAGACTAGAAACAAATAAAGTATGTGTTAGGAGGAGAAATAGAGTTGGTGCTTCGTTATGCTTCCTCATATAGGAAAATGGTGCCTATTGAGCCAAAAACTTTTAATCATAATTGAAACTTATGTATTTCTTGTTTTGCATGGGTGAGATTTTAGGAAAGCTCTATTTTAGTGTTAGTAGTAGAACAACAAGAAAATTCATCTACTTTTGGATACTTTAGCTTGTGCTTTGTTGGGTTAAGGCCCTAAGGACCTTATATTGTTTACAACAAACCTTATACTTTGCTTTTGCCTCCTCAAAATGCTCTTTGCTATTATTCCATCTAAATAATAAAAAAAAGGTAGATAGGAGCCTAAACCAAGGTTCGTTGTCTTGGTATTAGATCCTGTACTAATGTCATAATGATATAGTGTCAGCATGCTTGATATGGATGCTGGTCCAGCATACCTATGTCGAGTCTCCATTTAATACTAGTATTGTATGGTATGCTCAGTACGGGATAGTACGTGCTGGTGTAATATACCATGAGCCTAATTGTCCATGGGAACGGAAGTAAGAAGAGAAGACATTGAAGACAATAAAGAGTAAAAAGATGACCATTCTTATATTTCCTTTGCATCCATATTTTTTTCCATGAGATCATAAAGATTGAACATGGGAGATGTTAATGCTCAGCCTTAATTCTTAATTTACAATTTTGGCATAGGATGAGATTCTCAAGGATTTCTTTCAAAATCTAAAGATGAGGAGGATAAAAGATGGGGTTAGATATAGGTAAATGAGAGGTAGAGAAAGTTGAGTTATGGTGTAGATCTTGGGAAGCACCATAACAAAAGGAAAAGAGGTAGAGATGCACAGAGAGCAAAGGATAAATATGTTTGTTGAAGGCCATATCAGAATATTTTTATTTTTCTTTCTTAACCAGTCAAAGAAACCAATCTCCTCTTGCTACTTAAATGTTAGATCGAAAGTAACCAATACCAGGACATAGGAGTGCCATGGATGACCAAGGCATGGCTTCTATTGTCTCCTCAAATTATTGTTAATCTTTAATCTTTAATCTAGGATGGCCAAGTCTTACGAGATTTAAAACATTGATAGGATTACATTGTTCAGTTACACATGCAGTCCGCATTATCATTGTGACTGCATGTGGCTTGCACCATCTTAATGGGATAAGGCTGAAAAATTTAAATGTTGTTGCTGTCTTATGCGGTTCAACGTGTTGATACAGTAACAGGGATCCCATAAATTTGGTTAAAGTCTCTTGGTTTTGTTGTAGTTATGGATTGTTAGTCACATATTCTTTTACTTTATTTTTGTAGGTAAAGTTATATCTACTACCTGTGGGCATGTTAATCAAATCTCCTAAATAATAAAGTTTATTGCTTTTCACTTTTAGGAAACTAAACTTGCCAGTCTATACTCTATTGTTATCAAATTATTTCCAATTTAGGCCTTTTTTATATCTGAGGCTGTAGGAGTTCGTTACTTTTGGTGGATGAGAACAATGTCCTTCATGTGTTAATTTGATTATTTTGTCAATATCACACTCACACACATGCACGCACGCACACACATACATACTTTATGGAGCTGTGTAGGGCATATCCCCTTAATTCACTATAATCTCCAAAGTATTGCTGCTGTAGATATCGATGAAAATTGTGTCTAGAAGAATTTTCTCTATCTGGTGTTTTACTTTCTTTTAATTCCAAAGAATCTGCATGAGATGCAATATACAGGTTGACTTGCTTCTGGGAAAAGCTTATTCCAATTGGGGACATATAAGTGATGCTGTGGCTGTTTATGATCAGCTCATCTCTGAGCATCCAGATGACTTCCGAGGTTACTTGGCAAAGGTATATTTCAGATTTTCTTTAAATATGGTTATCTTCTACATTATCATTTTTTTTCCTCTAAATATAATTATGAGATAATTTCTACAACATTTCAGAGTGTTTCTTAACAAAGAAGGCAAGAGATACTTAAGTGCAATGTAACTAAATTTTTATATATTTTATTATGTAAAAAGAGAACCCTTGAAAGAATTTATAGCTAGTAGAATTAAATGCAACTAAGCACGTTTGAGTATAAATTCGTTGTTAAAGTAAATAATTTTCTTTTATCAGGAAGATCATTCAAAAGACTGTAATGGTGTCTATTATATGTTGCTGCTTTTCTCTTTCCCTAAAACCTCCAGAAAATAATCAAATCACAGTCAGTGTGGTTGGTTCAGAAGCATGCCATATTCTAAGTGACTTTCTTTTGGTAACTTTAAAGCTAGACAATGACTTTTTTTTTTCCTTGCCGAGTAACAATTACTAAAAACATTCATTGCATTAATAAATAATATGTTTTATTTGATTCTAGGTCAAATGAAATGTCATTCCTCCTTCATGGTAGTCTGAACCTGCCCAAGAATCACCAGCTCTAATTCAAAAGCATGTTTCAGTTGCCTAATTTTTAACAGATCATGATTTATGAAATGAAACTCTACCTCTTATTTAATGTGGGTCCCACTCCTATTTACATGCACAGATTGAAAAGATCTATTTTGATCCAGAATTAAAACTTGGATCTTGAATCTTTTTCTTTCTAAGTCATTAAATGTCATTTATTCGGATTTATATCTTGTTAACCCATTGTGACATCAATTTATATGTCCATCGTATGCATATAATTGACTGTTAGAGGAAGAGAATGAGAACTGTTATTTTAAATTATTATGTAAAGATTATAAATTAGCATTCTTATTATTGAGGGACTCAAGCCTTTTCTTTTAGGAATAAAATTCACACCCTTAGGGTTGTGCAAGTTTACATTTACATGCGGACCAGTCTTGAAGAAGCCCATTTTAAAAAGGAAAGAATATATTAAGAAATAGGGACCATTACTTTGGAAGATAGACCATCAATAGCTTAAGCCTTTGATGAATTGGAATATCATGCTTGTTATGCATGTTAAAACAAATTAAGGATTCATATAGCTAGACAAAAAAATAAAGTGTGTCATTTTGTATCATTTTTTTCTTTTGTTATAAATTTTATTATGTGAGGCTTAGTTCAAAATTTTTGTGTTTCTGCTCCTGCATTCAGTTCCATTATCTATGAGTCTATTTTCCTTGATCTTTCTATTATGAATCAGATTTTACTATAAGGCCGCATTTGGATTGCTGGATTGGATTGGATAAGACTTTTAATCCAATCCATTGTTTGGGAGAGGAGAAGAATGTTGTATACTATGGGCCCCAACAAAATGTTGGTTTGTTATGCCTAAAAAATCTGGTTTGTCAAACCCAAGGAGGGGCTTGGGATTAGGAAGCCCATGGGATTGGATTGCTAATCCAATCCCACCTCAATCCATCCTGGGTACAATCCAATCCCACCTCAATCCATCCTGGGTACCAAACATATCCTAAATGTTTGAAGGATGAATGAGGTAAGATGATCTTTTTTTGGAGCCAACTTCCAATATGAGAGTGATTTTTCTTCTTTGATACTTTGCCAGGGGATCATATTGAAAGAAAATGGTAAAGTTGGAGATGCAGAAATGATGTTTATTCAAGTACGTATTAATATTCTCATTGCTTCTCACATATTCTTATTATTTATTATCTGAGGGTGAGGAGGGCAATGTCATCAAAAACTTATATAAATGGAACAAAATGATGAGTCACATTTATGGAAAGACTATATTTAGTTGTTATTATTTAAATAGACACTTATTCATTACGAGTTCTTTTCTTTTTCAACAGGATATTCATATTCTTTCATCTTTTGTAGAATGAGATAAAATGATTATTAATATTCAAACAAGGAATTTATGAGGGTTATCTTATAATTCAACAACAAAACAGAAGGTTTAATCGATGGTGTCATGTTAGCAAGGATAGGTAGTTTTATCTATGAAAAAAAAAAATTTAGTGCATCAGAGCTATTGTATGACAAGTAAGTCTTGTTTATTTTCTTGGTAGCTAAGTTCAGTTTTATTCCTTAGTAAGCATATCGCATTAAGGTTTCAAAAAGGAAGGATGAAGGAGAAAGCAAGAAAAAGGATGAGATAACCTCTGCCTGTGGTGCCTTATCATTATATATTTATATCTACAAATTTATAATAGTTTTAATGATTTGTATCGTGGGATTAGTAGCTATTTCTTGCATCTTCCCCATCCCTACCCCCCACCCACCACCAACCCTTTCCCACCTCTTTTCACCCAATGTTGCACATCACAACTTCTTTAAGTGAGATGCAATCATTAAGAATGAGGATTTCGTTAGACAATCATTTTCAATTGTGAAATATGGTCTGCAGGTGAATGTGAATGAATTTAAAGTGTCCCTTGCCAAATAGGTAAAGATAAGTAGTTCTAGCTTGATTTATCATCAGGTTAGTATAATCTTCTAAGGCTAGAATTCATGAAGTTACAGTTTGTTTTTGTTTTGCATTGACCAAGTAGGTTCAAATAATGATGATAATAACCAAATTGCACCTCTTATGTATTGTATTGCACCGCCTTCCATGCCAAGACAAACTAGTGAACTAAACAATTATCGTAGCCAGGTTACGGTATTAGCTATCAATTTGGCATTATGCCAGCCATACTTTTTTTGGTGGAGTTAAAAAGGCATTGTAAATTACACTGCATGGTAGGGAATTCAGAAATCAACTGCCCATTGAGTGACCAGATTTTATGTTTATTAAAGTATTCTGCTTTAAGCATAAAAAAATGAGTTGCATAACCTTTTACGGAGGAGCCGATGGTTCTACATATCAGTAGGTTTCTATGGAAAAAAATGATATTGTACCTACAGCAAATTTATTAACATGGGTATATACGCAAGTGCATTCCATGTGACAGATAAATGTAACTTAAATTTTAAAATTTTCTAATGAAGAAGGGATACCAGTGTCCATTCAATGGAAGAAAAGTGAGCAGAGGAGGAATAAATTTGAGATAGGAAGAGAGACAGCGCTGATTGGATCAGACAATAAGATAGTATGGGGATTGTATAGGGCTGGGAATCTCATCGGTGACACCAAATTGGGAGCATGTTATTCCAATCTACATTCTTTCCCATGAAAATACTCTACATAAAGTAATGCTTACCAACTTATTAATTATTTTCCTAAGATGGGCAAAAATGAGCAAAAATGACAAATCCAAATGCCCAAACGCTCTTGTTTAATTGTGCACTATATTGTGGGCTCATTTCATTCTTATGCATCCTGCAGGCAAGGTTCTTTGCACCAGACAAAGCAAAGGCACTTGTTGATCGATATTCAGGAAAATGATGGATCATAAATAGAGTTAGTCATGACTTCTTATTTCATCATATGGACAGAAGGATGCATGCTAGGCTAGGCTTACTAGCTGTCTGGTTTCATCACTGCCTAAGCTCCATCTCTGCCAGCATCAAGTACAATATCGTATTGCTGCCAATAAGTTTATTTTCATGGAATTGATGCAAAACAGGTTCATATGAGAAGGAGAATTGTTTTTTGACCCTGTATAAAAAATGCTCTTACAACCGCATTTAATCGGCTACCAAATGATTGTAAAATAATATGCGCTTTCTCATTGCTGGATGTGTCACTAATGATGTATACTTTTCTTTCTGTATCATAATATTTCTTTTCGTGATTCCATTGCGTGTTCTTTTATCATCTGTTTTTTTAATGTTCTTAGGTTTGTTTGAATTTGAATTTGAATTTGACTTTTCCAAAGGATCATTTAACTTGTCCATTAATTTAAAATAATTGTTTGGCTGTTATATCAAAACATAACGTATTTGCTAATCTTATTAATGATCTTGTAAAGCTTTAGGTCTTTGTTCATGCTAATAGAGGGTAACTTATCTTATAAGGCTTGAGAAAGAAATTAGGTTGGATGAGATTACAGATGAGGAGGTTATTGTGTTTTTAGGTTTAGGTCTAAACCTTATTTATCAAGTAGTCTACCTTGAATTAGGGGCACTTAAATTCGTGTTTTTTTGTGAGTTGAAAGTTGAATGTTAGTACATTGGAGTTACCATAGTTTGGATTAGGGCTGCAAACGGGTCAGGTCATCGGGGCACACATGGTCTCTACCTGGTTCGGTTCAATATTTGAGTTATGATCTAGTTTGGGTCTTGTTGTAACATAGGATTTATAAATAACTTATGAATTTGACCTGTTTATTGAAGTGGTTAGGAATATGAAGCAACCTATTCAATAGGTTATTCAACCCGACCCCACAACATTTTATAAACATGTTTTTGACCAACCCAGCCCCCACAACGTTTAATAAACATGTTAGATTGTGTTAATAAACATGTTAGATTGTGTTAGGTTACTGATGGCTGGTTAAATGGGTCTTAAATGGCTTAAATGGGTTAAATGGGTCTTAAATAGTTCAAATAAGTTAAGCAAGTCTTAAATGGCCTAGGTTGGAATTGTTTCAATCCAGCCCAATTTAAACATGTTTGGACTCTAAACTTGATTCTAACCTATTTAATAAAAGGGTTAAGTTGGGTCAACCAGTTTATAACGTTGACCTGCTTATTCCAAGCTTTAATGCACTTATATGAGGTCAATTGTAGGCTGGGTTGAGGAGTTGGACCATAAATTGCCACCTTCATCGCAAATATTTTCTAGGAACTCAATTTAATTTGTCCCAATTGGCTAATTGGTGGGTTTGGGTTTAAAGTCTTGAAATATTATCAGGCTATGTTTGGGTAAAATTAGGGTTGGACCTCTCCTGCTTGCTTGTAGATCTCATGGGCCAACATTTCATTGGTAGGTACTAATGTGTCTTTTTACCTTCTATATCATAATCTATTCAGAATTAGGCTGCTAGCAATGCTAAAGAGGTGACTTCATTGTCTTAAAGCATTGAAATTTGTATATTTGTATCAGGTCTATTTAGATTCTTCTAATATTTTTAAATTTTAACTAATGTAAACATTTAATAAGAGTTTTGTTTTAGGCAATCCTTTGTCATACTTAGCATTCTCATCCTTTTTGGTGTTGATATCTGTATATATGTTGGTCGTACAAGCGTGTGTTTAGCATGTAAGAAAGAAAATTTGCTCTCTTTTACTTTAATCCCTTTCTGAGAGTCCTAATGCTACTTAATCTCACTTTAATAAAAAAAAAATCTTTTAATTTATCTCCTTTAATAGCATCCCAACATGAAAGAGTACTGGGTATTTTAAAAACACTTGCCGTTTTAACTTTAAATCTCTCAAATCCCAGATCTAGTTTGGAACTAGTCAAATCTCAATCGTCTCTCAGTTTTTCTCATAAACCCTTAAAAATCTATTTCTCTGGATAAACAGGGAAAAAAAAACTTTCTAACGTGTCCCCCAATCCCCAATACACAAAAAAAAAAAAAAAAAAAAAAAAAGAAATGGCAAAACCATTTAGCATGCGTGTAATGAGTTTGTTCCTGAGCTAGGCCCAAACTTGAAACTATTACTTGTTCTGCATCAGTTTCAGAGATGTTTTGGTTTCAGAATTACAAGTAAAAGATCTTAGGAACTTGACCCTTGCTCTCGCATGTACTGCACAATGGTTTATTCAATTGATTTTGCTTTAGCATTCCTTTTTTTTTTCTCTCTCTTTATAACGAGACTTGGAGCGCTAACATTCCAATTGCTGTATTACATTATTATTCCCTGCCTGCTTGAAGATTTCAACGTCCTAATAGTTCGAAGGCACTTTACAGGACCTACAACATAACCATGTGCGAGAACGATAGCAAGAGTGATGGTTATTGAAATGGTGCTAGCGGCAGGGATGGTGGTCGTAGGGTCACAGTGGTGTCAAAGATGCCAGATATAATGTGACAAAAATGTTTGGTAGCAGCAGAAACAATAATAGCTGAGATAGTGGGAACGTCAATCATATGGCAAAGAAAATGACGACAGTGATGTTAATGAAAGGAAGGTGATGATGTAGCAATAGCATGATAGAATGATGAAACCACTGATAGTCACGATGATAATAGTAAAAATATATTTTTTTATTTTTTATATATAAAAATATATTTTTTATTTTTTTATAAATAATGAATATAATTTTAAATAAATAATAATAATACTAAATATACTTTTAATCTGAATTCATAATTTTATTTTTAAAAATAAAAAATAAAATACAAGCTCTTAGTTTTGGAGTACTTTAATCATATACTATGAATAATGAGAAAGAAAGAAAAAATATATATGAATTCAAAAAGCTAACTCAAGATCAAACATCATGAATTTAAATTTAATTAAAACTTCTAATTATATATTTTTTAAAACTTAATTTCTTTTAATTATTTCTTAATTTAAAAGTGAGCTATCTTAAAAGGATGGGGCTCACAAGATGCCATAGAGTTTTTTTAAAAAAAAAATAAATTTTAACATGATTTAAATCTCTAATGAAGAAATTTAATCATGGTTGTTATGGGAATTGAAAACTTAAGAAATATAGTAATTTTTATACTGTTAGAATATATACAAAAGTTATTGAAAGGAGAAACTATGTAATAAAATAATTACACTTCCTTACATTTGGAAAGAAATGTTTATCTAGCTTCAGAGACATTATGCTTCGAATTATCTAATTGCAAGTATTAGACCACTGAAAGAGGCATGCATATGGTTAAATTATAGAGGATGGTTAAGTAGATGCCTATGATGTTGAAAGAAAGCCCTTTTTTTTTTTTCACTTTTATTTGGAGTGCTATTGTTTGCAAAACGTTTAATCTATCTTGTAGCTCTGATGATGTTGGTCTTTAAAGCATGATTAAATAGCTGCAGTAATTTTGAGAGTTGTTCTTTAATTTAGCTTTTTTTTTTTTTTAAAGCTATTTCTTGTGACCTACTAATTCATGGTTAAAAAACCAAGCTCACAAGAAAAATTGGACATCAACAAATGTATAATTAGTCTAAACAACTACCAATAATTTAGCTCTAAATTTGGGACAGAATTATTTGGGCAAGTACTATAATATTTTTTATTTTTTTTAATATAAAAACTATAATATCATATATTATTGAATTTACTGTTGAGTTACATGGCATTAGTGCAACTATATCATATTATTAAATTCACCATTGAGTTGCAATCGCACTATTACAATTACCTCATTATGTTAAAAATTATTACGGAAAACATCACAGTGGCATGAGAAAGCAAAAATTTTCGAATCAAACGAAAGTTTTGTCTAGTGGAATCGAACGTGGCAAGCTGTCCCTCGGCCGTGTATTTTAATGAATTGGATCCGAATCCGAACCAGAAGGATGGGCTTGGGCTTTATCTGTAGCGCTAGCTTTAGTGGTGTATCATATGTCTCCAAAAGCCCAAAAAAAATGATCGAGACCGCTTAACCTTCGCGCGTCTGCGGTCAAATAAAGCGAATCCTTGCACCGCACTGTTACTCAATTAATCTCAGCGAAATTATTGCTCCACCGAATCTCCGCTACTGGATAGCTACAGCTACTTTAACCCGGGTACCCTTTATCCCTCTTCCTCTTTGGCTTGCTTGAATGGGCAGACAGACCAAAACTTCTGACCCAGACGTGGGCTAAGGCAAATGGTTATGACACGACAAAAAAAAGGCGAAAAAAGGGGCTAGAGAAGTGACCTTAATCCACTTGCTCAACTCTTTCTTTCGGGTATCTAGCTTACGGAAAGGAAAGCCTGGACCAAGGATTTCTGATTTCTCTTCCCGCTCTATAGAGGAATTAGCATAAACATGACTTAGACAAGCAAGACAACTCTTCATCACTCGGAGCTTGGTTGGCTGTTTTTTGGATTGTTGATTCGTCTCATCATCCAGGGATAATTATTGGAGTCGCAGCATCTTCTCTCTATATAATGACCACCACGGTGACACCCTGACCGCCTGCAGCTCCTCAGTTGTAAACCCTAGGCGCCTCTCCTTCATTCGACACCCGTTGCCGAGTCTCTCCTCTCCTCTCGTTGACACCCGTGGCCGCTCGAGCTGATCCCTTCCGTCAAGTCTTTTTCCTTCCCTCTCTCTCTATCTCGTTCCTTTACTCTCTCTCTCTCTCTCTTGGAGGCTCAATCCTCTCTCAAAGCTTTTCTTTGTTTTTTTTTTTTTTTGTCATGTTTATACTGATTTCTGCTTGATTCAGGGTTTGTAGGTTTATATTATTATTGAGCTTCTTTGTTTATTTCGCTTGATTTAAGGTTTTAGTTTTTTCCTTGATTTAGGATTCGTGGGTTTACAATTTCGTTATTTTCTTTGTCTGTTTTGCCTAATTTCTCATCTGATTTTGGTTTTTTGTTTGTAGATTTTTTTCTTTCCAAAGAGAATAGGATAAAATAAAACTCTTAAAGAGATTCATAATAAAATTCTCTTAAAAGCCAAAACTCCTCTTATTCTTATCTTTCTGTGCTGCATCATGCAAGCATGCTTAAAAATTAAAATTCTAACCTGAAATGTTTTGGGCATAGGCTTCATGGAGTCTTCTTTTTAGAACTTGAGTACAACTTCTGCATGTTGTTGAACTTCAGTTGAGCAAATTTGTGCAGTTAAGCATTAAAAAACAACTTTTCTATGGCATATGACTATCTTCTTAGATTTTGAATGTTGACCTTTTTTTTTTTTTCATTGCTTGTTATGGCTTACTTGTGATTGCAAAAAGTTTTTGTAATCGAGACTCGAGAGATTATAAAATGCTTGTGTTTCTTTCGGGAAATAAATTTATGGAATTCTTTTTATCTATTCTATTTGGTGTTTTTATTAAGATGGTTCTTTTTATCCTGGCTTTCAATTTTTTATTATTTTTGAACTAGATAGTGTTCCTTTTGCAGATTTTTTCCAACCAGATGCTTACTTGTGTCCTTTCATTTCAGTCTTGATGCTTCTTTCTTTTTTTTTGGTTTATATTTCAAGTTTATATCATCCTTTGCTTCCTCATTAATTAGAATGCTATTACATTGGTTATATGCACTTGTATGAAGAACCTATTAGTCCATGTTGTTTACAACATTTTGTTCATTGTTGATACTATAGATTGGTTGGATTGCCCTGCATATGGCCAGTGCATAGGTTATATTATTCCTTCTAAAGTTCCTCTAGATGAGACATATAATGAATCTGTTATTCCTAGCAAAAGATATTCTTCAAGACAGGTGATTAATAAATAGAGGAGAGCAGGGCGGGAAGTAAGTATACCATATAATTTTTGAAATGCTATTTGAATGACTGTTATATTTATCTAGTTAATTTTTTGGTGGCCAGGAAGTTTGTAAGATTGTTCTTTTATCCTCTGTTTTTTTATCTTCTCAGGTTTGTTTGAATTTGAGTTTGACTTTTCCAAAGGATCATTTAACTTGTCCATTAATTTAAAATAATTTTTTGGCTGTCATATCAGAAGATGATATAATTTCTCATCTTATTAATTATCCTGTAAATCTCTAGGTCTTTGTTTATATTGATAGATGTTTTTCAGAGAGTAGCTTATCTTGTAAGGCTTGAGAAAGAAATTAGGTTGGACGAGATTAGGAATGAGTAGGTTCTTGTGTTTTTAGATCCAAGTCTAAATCTTGTTTATGGAGTAGTCTACCATGGAGGACTGTCTGGATGGATTAAATGGGGATGACTATGAGGATGGGGAGAATTTTTAGAAACCCATTGGGTTTGGGTAGGAGGATGGGGATTGGGGTCTCCATCCCAAACCCATCTCCGAAACTTGATCATTTTCTTTAAATATAAATTTTGGGTTTGAGCTCTTAAATATTGGATTTAGGCTCTTAAATATGAGCCTTTTAATTATTTTAAATGTCCACCGATTCATAATAGATTTTGGGCTTCAAATGGTTTTTTTTTTTTTTTTTTATACAATAGAATTGGGCTCAAAATTGACAGCCCAATTCTAGAAAAAATATAGACAAGGAATGAGGAATCGCAGGGGCGAGGATGGGGGGAAATCAGCCCTGTTCGGGGATTGGGGTAGGGATGGGGGTTGGGGGTAGGGTTCGGGGAATATACCCTTTGCTTTGAATCTATATCGTTGCTATCCCTATCTTGAATACCTGCCCTCAAGGATGGGTTTAAGAATATTGGGTTGAGTGATGATTTTAAAGGTGAGGGTGATTTAGAATCATTACCATCTAAGATCATTAGGCTGCACCTTCACGCAATGATTTCATCCCCCCTCCCTCCGAAATGGTGGAAGTCTTAATTGGGATTGAACTAGTGATTTTGCTTTTAAGCATAGAGTAAATGGTGCACTCTTTTTTATCTTGCATTAGACTAGAACCTAGACATGACCCCACCTGGACCCAAATGCACTAGGTTGAGTTATGATTATGTTTGACCTGGCTTGGCTCAAAAGATCCAATAGATTTAAAATTAGAGGTGGCAATGGGTCAGGTCAGATTTGGCTTGGGTGATGTTGAGACATAGGATTTATATATAAGTTGTGAATCTGACCCATTTATTGAACGGGGCAGAAATATGAAGCTAACCTATTAACTAGGTAACCCAATCCAACCCAGCCTACACAATGTTTAATAAAAATGTTAGACCGGGTTAGGTTAGTGATAGTAGGTTAAATGGGTCTTTGATGGTTTAAATGGGTTAAATGGGTCTTAAATAAGTTCAAAAGTCTTAAATGGGCTAGGTTATCATTGTGTGAATCCAGCCCAATTTAAATGGTCCAAGAAGATCAAATAGGTTAGGACTCTAAACTTGAATCTAACCCATTTAATACCATTTAAATTGGATCTACCACTTTATGATGTGGACCTGCTTATACCAAACCTTAATATGCTTATATTGGGTCAATTGCAGGCTGGGTCATAAATTGTTGTCCCCATCTCAAATATTTTCTAGGGACCCGATCTAATTTGTTCCAATTGGCTAATGGGTGGGTTTGGGTTTAAAGTCTTGATTTGAAATGATATCAGGCTGGGTTTGTCTAAAACTAGAGTTGGACCTAGCCTGCTTGCAGATCTCATTGACCATCATTTCCATAGGTAGGTACTAATGTATCTTTTTACCTTCTGTATCATAATCTTTTCAAAATTATGGTGTTAGCAACACTCAAAAGATGCCTTCATTGTCTTAAAGCATTGAAACAGAACATTTGTATTTGGACTATTTAGATTCTTCTAATATTTTTAAATTTTAACTAATGCAAACATTTAATAAGAGTTTTATTTTGTGCAGGATTTATCTTGAAAGTCTTGTCGATGTCTACATTATGTTAGGCAATTCTTTGTCATACTTAGCATTGTCATCCTTTTTTTGTGTTGATACCTGTATATATGTTGGTTGAACAAGCATGTGATTAGCATGTAAGAAAGAAAATTTACTCTCTTTTACTTTAGTCCCTTTTGGGAGTCCTAATGCTGCTTAATCTCTTTAATAAAAATATTTTAATTTATCTCCTTTAATAGCGTCCCAACATGAGAGCCTACTAGGTATTTTAAAAACACTTGCTGTTTAAACTATAAATCTCTCAAATCCCAGCTCTGGTTTGGAAGCAGTCAAATCTCAACTGTTTCTCAGTTTTTCTCATAACCCCTCAAAAATCTATTTTTTTGGATAAACAGAAAAAAAAAAAACTTCCTGACATATGTCCCCCAATCCCCAATACCCACACACACACACACACACCCAAAAAAAAAAAAAAAAGAAAAGAAAAGAAAAAGAAGTAGAAATGGCAAAAACATTGGCATGCATATTTCATATATGCAATGAGTTTGTCCCTAAGCTAGGCTCAAAAATTGTAACTGTTACTTGTTCTGCATCAGTTTCAAAAATGTTTTGGTTTCAGAATTACAAGTAAAATGTAGCCCTGAAGTTCACAAGATGCTATAGAGGATCATGTTTTTTATGCCAGAATTGAATTTCCATTACGGATGGATGATCCTTTTTGACTAAATTAATCAAACGTTCATTCATTTTTTGATTTAGTATAAAGCACCATCTCTTGATCCTATCCTTGGCAATGTTTAGAACACAATTCAATGCTTCTGATTACTTGGCAGCATTATGAGCTGCAGTTTATGGTTGAACGCAATTTTGTGGTCATCTACGATTGATGCCAAATGCTCTTTTTTTGAAAGTCATCTACGATCCTTATCTTTAAATTTTTTTTTTTGGTGACTTCTCCAGCTTGGGTTGGTAATTGATTTGACAAATACTACTCGCTATTATTCACCATCAGAATGGACAAAGCAAGGTATAAAGCATGTTAAGGTGAGAAACTTTTTGACTTATTGTTGTTGCTGTCGTCATCGTTGTTATCGTTGCTGAACTTTTAGGTTGTACATAATTTGATCTTCTACTACTGTTGTAGATCCCATGTAAGGGACGTGATGCTGTACCTGATAATGAGTCTGTAAACACATTTGTTTTTGAGGTAAGTTACTGTAATGCCCCTTTCTAATTTATTGGTTTCTTGAAATGTTATAAACTAATATATGCATATTTTCCTGACTATCCCCATCACGTTATGCTATTATTCAGTCATTATTATCAGTTTTGGTCGAACTGACAACTTGTTCTGATATTTTTTGACATATGAAATCATCTTATGTCTGTATTATGGATAGATGTATGTTTTCTTTATGTTTGTTTCCATCAATGGAAGTAGCAACAAATTGGTTGTGTGTGCGTGTGATTCGCTTGATACCTGATGCACTCAAGAAATCATAAAACTTGCAAAAAGGGCAAATTGTTTTATCTGTTTGTGTCCCCAGATTATGGTATCTGTTCATGGAAACCTGCTAACTGCTTACAACAAAACATCAGTCATGTGAGAATGGAGTTGTTTAGTACTGGAAGAAAGAAGACAGCCAGACAAAACCTTTATCTCGATATCTGAACTGCCTATAACCATGATATACGAATATTGATAAGAGATCCACCACCCATATATCTACTGACGCAGAAGCTTCCAAGCAAAAGCAAGGGAAAAAGGATCATTTAGAAGTAGGCAACAGCCTTCAGATCCCACAGCAAACTTCAACATCATTATCTGGGTGCTCATCTCCTTACTTTCACTTTCTGCCCTAGAAGTTTTGGTTCAATGAAGGCGTTTTCATTGGAGTTTTAAAAAGATGGTTTTTGAACATTGGAAGGCTTTAAGATTTTGTGCATGCACTCAGGCTTCTTGATTCATGCTAACTGGTTGCTTGACTTGGATGATTAACTAAATTCAACAAGTATAATGACTAATGAACAAAAACTGCAGTCATGTCTCTAAATTTAGTATGGATATGTGTTTTCCAGTTCTGGGATGTGTATTCCATAGCTGTGTGCATCCAAATTGCTGCTCCTGAATTTTGTAATCTTAATTTTTTTGGGGGTCTTGGATAATGGTATAATTGTTTGTTTTTTAAAGCTTATTTTATTTGTTCTCTAATTTTGCTAAATTTCTCTTGAAGTCCCTATTTGGAAGAATTTAATACATGGTAATGTAATTATTTTTCCCATGATGCCTTCATGTCAGGTGATGCAGTTTCTCTCCCACCAAAAATTTTCAAAGAAGTATATTCTTGTTCACTGTACTCATGGGCATAACCGGACAGGGTTTATGATTATCCATTTCCTCATGCGCTCACAGCTGTTGCATGTCTCTGATGTATGCTATGTGATTATATTCCAAGCTTTCCTTTTGGTTTACCTCTTGTAGCTTCTTATTTTTCAGCTTTGTATTTGATTTTCTACTGGCCAGGCAATACATATGTTTGCCCAAGCACGTCCTCCAGGGATCTGTAAGCAAGATTATATTGAATCGCTGTATATGTTTTACCATGAAACTTCTGAAAGTTCGTTCTGCCCTCCCACTCGAGAGTGGAAAAGGTCTTCTGATCCTGATCTGAATGGTGAAGCTGTGCAGGATGATGATGAAGATGGTGATACTGCATCTCTTTCGCAAGTAGGTGTTGCGCAGAAAGTATAGTTGTCTTATTAAGATTCTCTTTTTTCCTTTCCCTTTTTGCTTGTATTTATTAGGCTTTAACTTCTAAATTTTTGTTGTAGCTCCCTTATTCCTGTGGCACTGGATCACACCAGATCTATTGTGAATCAAACCATTAATTGGAACCAAATTAGCTTAAATAACTCATTGATCACCATATTTAAAGTTTGAGATTTTAGTAGGGCTAAATTGGTGATGAGATGATAAACTTCATAAGGATTATTTCTTGTTTCCCTATTATCCAGTTTATGGTAAGTTCCTAGACATGCCTTCTTGATTCAAGTAATCTGAAGTTACATATATTCTGATAATTGAGGGTTGACCTATGTTGTCAAGGAAATTATGAACTGTCGAAGTAGAACTGTGACATTTGTTAATTTTCTTTATTTAAATTTCGTGTTCTTTGATGCTTTTTGTCTTTTGCTTCAGATATTTCCCATCTGTTGGAAGCAATACTTGGTTTCATTTGTTCCTATTTTCCTTTAATCCAAAGTCTAGACTAAAGTTCTGTACTTATATGAGATTAGTGCCCGTTGTAGTATTTTCAGGTTGTGATAGGTTCTATTTTGTTGATTCTTATGGATTATTTTAGAAGTCTATTTTATTTGTTGATATAGGTTGCAATTGGGCACCCAATGGGTGTCAATTTATTTTATTTTAAGTCCTACTCGGAGTCAAACTTCAGGGAATTAAAACAGCCTGTCGGTCCTCTCAAAATTTAAAGAATTTGGCTGATATCTTTTTGTTTTAGGAATCCTAGCAGGGTTCCAAGAGAGGTGTCCAACCATAATTAGCTGGGTGGGATTTGTTTGGTTGCTTTTTTTTTTTCCCCTTAATTTTTTCTTGTGAGGAATCCTAATTCATGCTATAGTATTTTCAGATTGTGATGGGATTTATTTTGCTGATTTTTATGGATTATTTTAGAGCTATTTTGGGGTCAATATAGGCTGCAATTAGGTGTTGCTGTTTACTTAGTTTTTAGAGTCCTTTTGGTTGTCAAACTTTGGGGAACTAAAAAAGACTGTAGGTCCTCTTAAAATTAAAATAATTTGGCTGGCATCTTTATGTTTTAGGAGTCCTAACAGGGTTCCAAGAGAGGGGCCTGACCAGAATTATCTGGGTGGAATTCAGTCTCTCTGTCTCTCTCTCTCTCTCTCTCTCTCTCTCTCTCTCTCTTTTTTGTTCTTTTAATTATTTCCTGTTAAGATTCCTAGTGGTACAAGGAAAGGTGGCCTGGCCTCTTTCTTCTCCCATTTCTTTCTTTTTATTATATTCTGTCCTCTATTCTGTTCAATTCTTCAGTATCTTTCCTTCTTGCTGAAACACTAATTCAATAGCAGAGTTCTTGCTGATAAGAAGATCTGTTATCAAATTTGAGGCTTCCTTATACTAGCAGTTGAAAGAAAAAAAAAGGGAAGAACAGCTCGAAAGGTATTAGAATTCAGATCTAAATTCTGGCAGCGGTTATGAGTTCTGTTTTTATTTATCATGCTACAGACTTAATGTTTATATACTTGCAGTTTTAATTATTATTATTAGTTATCTTTGGGTAAGTTGTCTGACTTTGCGATCTTATGATACTGGCAGGAGCATCTGGATAGCAAAGTTATAACAAACGATGATGTTTTGGGGGATGCAATACCATATGACCAGCAAGACTCTATGCGTCAGATTTGTTACCAGTTACTTGATCTAACTCCTTCAGTATGGAATCTGTTACCTATCTTCTACCTTTTCTTGCTCGCCTAATTAATTATCGTTTCAAAATTTCTGTATTCATACATTACATTCACCATTTAATGTACCATAGTGAAATAATGTCTGAATCATTGAGTGATGCTGCAAGATTTTTGTAAGTTCTGATTTACAGTTTTCACCAAGAATAATATTTGTTATCAGAAAGCACTTCTTTTTGGATTTTTTATTGTTAATCTTTTGATTAGTTTGTGACTTTTTGTGAATATGTTCTGGGTTGGCTTTGAACTTTTTTGTACTCTACTTTTCTATCAAGATGTTTTTAAATTTCTGAAGTTGTGAACTATTGCTCATGTCAGCTTGATTCTAGATCCCGGCTTTGGCATTATGATACAAGCCATGGTTGGCAGAACTGAACTGAACTGGTCGGTTCGGTCCAAATAGAATCGAACCGAATCGACGTGGAATTGGTTCGTTTTTCAATTTTGGTTTAGTACAGATCCAAACCGGTGTGAACCATTCTAAACCAGAACAAATCAAATTTGTTAAAAATAAAAAGTCATCTTTTTCTTTCAAGAACAAATTCCAAACCTCTGCAATTCCAAACCTCTATTTAGAGCGGCAAATTCCAAACCTCTGCAATTCTGCATTCTCCAAGTCATGCAAAAAGTCACTTGGTTGCTCATACTGTCTCTTGTGATATCTGTTGAGGGATGCACCATATCTATGATTGTCAACAAGTTTCTTCCATCAACTTCATAGTTGCTATTATTGCTAGCATGCTCTGTGATACCACCCTATGTCACAACTTGACTACAGATCTTCATTATCTCATGTTTATAAGACTTGAGCTTCTGTTGATAATGAATGTCTTTCCATTTCCATTGCTAATGGTACTTCATCGTTGGTTGTATGTCCCCAAGCACCATCTCAACTGGTCCTTTGGATGCAACATCTTTGCCACTTTCACTGCTAACCTGATAACTTTCCTAACTCTCACACTACAATTTCCTGGGAGCAGCCTGCTTCATATCAAACTTACTGTGTATTGTGTATATGTGGTTCAAACTGATCTTTATTTTCATGTGTTTATTATCAAACCTGGGATTATTGTAAACTGCAATTTTGTTTGCCCTAACTTGATAATTTATTGGGAAGGATGTTTGGTAGTGTTAGATTACCTTACACAGCTCATTTCTTTCTTTCATCCAATTCTTCTTTTATGTTCTTTATTAGACTTTCTTCCTTTTATTCTTTCTTATCCTCTCAATACAAGGATATCCAAATTGTATCTGTTAATAGTATAGTGAGTGAGCTACAACAGGCCCCTTAAGTCATTGATATTGGAGATTAGATATAGATTTATTGCATATATTTAGTCAAAAACCAGTATGATATCAGAGATGAGTTTGCTGAAGGCTGCGATTTAAATCCTTCTAAAATAAGTTATTTACTAGGTCTGTTGTTATCTTGACTCATTTACCCACCACGTGCATGGTCCACATGCTGCATTGAGGGCATCCCTGAGGGAGGGGGAATTAAGCCTGATAGATCTTGTTGGCCCATTCCCAAACAGCTTAAGCTTTTGTCATCAAGTGGGTGGTTGACATATCACACTAGACCTCAGAACTCAAGCTGTTAAATCAAACCATGTATGTAATGTCTAACATGTTGTTGTGATCGGCATTACAGCAGATTCACCTTTATCCTTTATATTCTTTCAAATTAATCCCCAAAATTTAAGCTAGTAGAAAATGAATCAACAATGTGTATCATATTTTTAAAACCTTGAGTGGACTTGCTGGTTGGACCAAAATATAGTGACACTGTCATCTATATGGTCCGGTTCTGCAACTAGACAGGAAATGCATTTGACCCAGTAAAAACCAGGTTGAACTGGTCAGTTTTCAGAAAAACTGGTAGTTTGATTGGGGTGGAAAAGGAGTTAGCAAGTTGAATGGTTTTAGAAAAATAGTTTGAAGATGATGCTTAAAGACTAATTTGAACTGTAAAACTTCTATATGATCATGAACCCCTCAACCAGGAGGGCACACTCCATGATTGTTCTGTTATGATGATTGATCATACTTTATATCTATGTCAATTAGTGGAGTTATTTCAATTAGGTTGCGATGTTTTTTTAATAACCAGATCTCCCATCTCCCATTAAAAAATGTTGATTAATTCCTTCTCTTTGGTAGAAAATCAAAAAAAAAAAAAACTTCAGTTTATTCTTTTAGATATTTTAGAACTTTATTATTTAAAATAATTAAAATATGAACAAGTCCAACATATTTTCCTACACTAGTTTTCCATGCAACTTTTTTAAGAAATAGATGATACATAAATATTTTCTATAGTAGCCCAATGCATGAGGCTTGTGCTACTATGAGGTTGGGGGGGGGAAAGGGAGGGCGGTGTTAGATATATGTATCGTTATCACATATGTAGAGAGGTTGTTTTCATGTTACAGACCTATAACATTCAAGTCACGGTGGAGCAACCTTACTATTGCTCCAAGGCTCACTCTCATTCCTTAGATATTTTTAGTTTTTGCCCAAATTAAAGATAATGTAGAATTTGAATCCATGTGCTTTAAAAAATAATATGTAAAATAGGAAATTTATTATTTATTCTTATTTTTCTTATATTAAATAATTTCTCTATGTTTTAAATTTTTTAAATATATTCCAAGTATAAAATAATTTAATTAATTGATACGGCGGTCGGACTAGCGATCAAGTGAACTAGCCTTTTAGCCAGGTCAGCCTCAAGTTTGGGTTTAATGACTATGATGCATCTCAGACTTAATATGCATATTTTGTGTATAGGTATTTGGTTGTTACATGCATTATAGCAAATATATGTTTTTTTTTTTCTCTTTCATTTTTCATATTGTGCGCTCAAATTTAATCTACGTGCAAAGCTTATTATATATGAGATTCAATATCTGAAAAATGCAAACTCAGGTCCATGCCCATAATTGATCAACGTGGCCTACTTGCTGTGCACTTCCATCATCTAGGGCAAATTTATATTCTACATACGAAAATTGTTACCAAGATTTGACATTGAAACTTTTCCTGATTTGAATTGCTTTTCATTACTTTGTAGTGAGTAATGGCAATTTTTTTTTAACATATGAATGTGTTGCCAACTCATCCACGAATTACATTCTCAAATCATGCATGTATGATGTTCATGATGATTATTTTGAAATTGAGTTGACAACACATGGTTTGTTATATTTGCCATTGGACATATGGGTTCATATAGATTCAATGCAAATATCAAAAGAAGCTAAAAAATAAAAGTTTTTCTTTTTTTTAATGGATGGTTGAAAAGTTTTAAGGTCAAGATAGTCTTCATCTCTGGCATTTGTTGGTTGGCATATTCTAATAAGATATCAAATATGAACATATTGTTATGCATCTATTTGGGTTGTTTTATTGAACCTATTAAGTTTCATAGAAAAAAAAAAAAGAGAAAATAAACTCACTTGAATGCATTCAGTCTCTGTTGGGATCAATTATAAACTACACCTAGATGAATTTATGAAGTTTTGCAGGAAAAGTTCAAAGAAAATAAACTCACTTGAATTCATTTAATCATTATTATAAAACTTTGACAAGGCCGACTATTCCGACTGATGAACTAATGAACCAGGTCCTATTCTTTATTTGGACCAGTTGTACAACGGAATAGGTTAAAAATGGATAGGCCAGCCTAGCTGAGGGACTTTTTCGTTTTTTAGGCCTAAATGGAGAAGAAACTCCAAATCTTGGCACCCTTCCTAATTTCCAAAAACCATGGAGTGAATTGGACTTCAATTATTAAATATCGAATCTTATTTTAAGTTTCGTGATTTTGTCATAAACATTGATGTTTCCACTATGACTTAAAGTTATGAACTTTATGGTAGTTTTGTATTTTTGTTATGCCTTTATCATACTTATGAACTAATATTATTATTTTTTTTAGAGTTTTGAAATTAATTTCAAGGATTAGCATAGATATTATATTCTATTATAGTTTAAATAACTTAATTTTAGGGATTTAATTTTTAAATCTACCAAATTAGTTGAATTTTATAGGGAAATTATCTTTATTTATCATTATGGATCATGTTTTAACTATTCATGTGGTTTGATAATTGACCGATTGATTGGACTATTGAACCATTAACCTAGTCCCTCGATTGGGTTGACGTCCTGTCCAGCTCTAATAACTATGTATTCAACCTCTATTGGGATCAATTATAGACTACCGGATGTGTTAACGAGCATGTGACTTTCTATTTGTCCAAGCTGTGATACTTGCAGCTTGATTTGCTATAAATTGAACCAAATTCACCGGAACTCAATACATGAAAGTGTAGGAAATGTTATATGGGAACATGATGCATGACAAAATACAACAAACAGATACCATGACTAGAACAAAATAATCAATTTTCCTTGTTTGGGTCTCATTTAACATACATTTACCTTATAAGTCATTCTTATAATAGTTACGTTGTGGATGACACTGTTATTATTGGTTGTGTTAGGCTCAATAACACGAGAATATTCATGCCTGACATTTTATTTTTTGCTTCCCATCATAAAACAAAGCATGGAAACATTTGTGTGGCCTCATGTTTCTGAGCACGAATAAGATTTCTGCGTACATTATTAGGGAAAGGAGCCTAGAAGCATGCTCTTTTTTCAGAAAGCAAGGAATCCTGGTTATAATAAAATAAAGATTAAGAATCCTAGTGCCAATGTTGATGGGCGTTCAGCCAGCAGTCAGTCGTGTTAAAAAGAGGAACAAAGAGAAAGAAAGAAGTCTCAATACCGCTCAATCCATAGTTGTTTGAACCCTTTCCAAACTAACAAGGCTGATAGAGACTAACTAGCATGAGTGGATGCTTTATGATATCACAGAAGATGTGCCCATTGCTGGCACCATGTTGGCATGGGACAGCAAATCATGGTTTGCTGGGGACCACGATGGTCAGCATCAGTCTCATGGCTGTGAAGTCAAACATCATTCAAGTTGAATGAGAACCCAAAGGTGACTGTGTCGGAGAAGAATATATTATCTATATTAGAGCTTCAAGATGTCACAGCTCAACCTATGCTAGGAAATTCACATCCTTTTAGAATCTGAAAATATGCCATTCTGTGTTGATTAGCTCCATGTTAGATGAACCACTTTGGAAAGTTAATATATGTGAATTTACTGAACTTTTTTCATCTAAGATTAGGGCCAGTGTCAGCAGTTTTGAACAACCTAAGTTTGCTTAGAGGACAGAGTAGAAATGATTTTGTCATGTCCTACAGACCTGAAAGCATATTGCAAGTAGATGGGGTTAGGAACAGGGTACATTTAAGATTTTGTGCGTGGGAGTAGAATATAGGACTTGATCTGGCAGTAGGCATAGTTCCTGGTAGATGATCAAATGAAACTGAAACATCTAAGCTGAATTATTTGAGGCTTAGGGCTTAGAATACTAGTTAAGTTCAAAAATGAGTATAATATTGAAGGATTTATCTATGTCTTTCCTTTTCAATTCTTTGTTCCTTTCTTATAGTGTGTCATGTAAAACATTTTTTGTTTATCCACATTGATGTCATGCATTGAGTGGACCGGAGGGATCCAGGACTGTTCAAGCATCCAACCAATCTGATGGTATCAATGGCTTCACATGCCAACTGGGACTTTTGGATGTATGAGGAGATAAGTAGCACTTGTCTTCCTTATACCTTGGACCCATCAATGCATATTCTGACTTATAGCCCACGTGTGCTAGTCTCATGTTTTATGGAATATGTTTCTTCATGGCCTTACCCTCAATGATGATATGTTTGGGAGTCACACTACATTGTTATCACCTGTTTCGCCAATTTGGGACGGCCATACATATATCAAATATCAGGGTGCTATCATAGGCATCATTAACCACATTAATAATAGTAGGGAGGATAGTATCTAGGTTGGCATCATAATCAAGGCTTTGACTATGAATATGACTTGAATGTCAATGAGGCCCATGGACTCTCTAAATAAAACCGTAAGTGTTGGATGTTGTTTTCTTGCTTTTTTAAAGTGCTTAAGACATTGTTGATCATGTTATGATTAACAAGTCATGTTATGATTCCTAGAAGACTATCCTGACTTTATTAAGATTTCAAGGAAAGAATATTGTCAAAAGGGGCAAAAAGACTAGAAACAAATAAAGTATTTGTTAGGAGGAGAAATAGAGTTGGTGCTTCATTATGCTTCCTCATATAGGAAAATGGTGCCAATTGAGCCAAGAACTTTTGATCGCAATTGAAACTTATGTATTTCTTGTTTTGCATGGGTGAGATTTTAGGAAAGCTCTATTTTAGTGTTAACAGTATAACAAGAAGAAAATTCATTTACTGTTTGATATTTTAGTTTGTGCTTTGTCGGGTTAAGACCCTAAGGACCTTATATTCTTTACAACAAACCCTATACTTTGCTTTCGCCTTCTCAAAATGCTCTTTGCTATTATTCCATCTAAATAATAAAGAAAAGGTAGATAGGAGTCTCAACCAAGGTTCGTCGTCTTGGTATTAGATCCTGTACTAATGTCATAATGATACAGTGTCAGCATGCTCGATATGGATGTTGGTCCAGTATACCTATGTCGAGTCTCCGTTTAATACTGGTATTGTATGGTATGCTCAGTACGGGGTAGTACGTGCTGGTGTGATGTACCATGAGCCTAATTATCCATGGGAACGAAAGTAAGAAGAGAGGAGATAGAAAACAATAAAGAGTAAAAAGATGACCATTCTTATAATTCCTTTGCATCCATATTTTTTTCCATGAGATCATAAAGATTGAACATGGGAGATGTTAATGCTCAACATTAATTCTTAATTTACAATTTTGGCATAGGATGAGATTCTCAAGCATCTCTTTCAAAATCTAAAGATGAGGAAGATAAAAGATGGGGTTAGATATAGGTAAATGAGAGGTGGAGAAAGTTGGGTTATAGTGTAGATCTTTGGAAGCACCATAACAAAAGGAAAAGAGGTAGAGATGCACAGAGAGCAAAGGATAAATATGTTTGTTGAAGGCCATATCAAAATATTTTTATTTTTCTTTCTTAACCAGTCAAAGAGACCAATCTCCTCTTGTTACTTGAGTGCTAGATCGGAAGTAACCAATACCAGGACATAGGAGTGCCATGGGAGACCAAGGCATGGCTTGTTTTGCCTCCTCAATTTATTGTTAATCTTTAACTTTTTTAGACAATGCCATTTTGAGCGTTTATCTTTATGTTCAGGTCTTTTCTATTTTCTAGGACCTTGGAACCCAGAAGTTGTTAAATCTAGAAAAGCAACACTAAAAACATATGCAACAATAAAAGAAATTTTAAAAAATGGTGCATCAATACTAAAAGTTTGTGAACAATGTCAATCATAAAGTCATATGTTTAGCTATTTGTGCATCCACGTTGCATATGGGCCTAAAAGATTTACTTAGACATTTGCTGGCACATATATAGTAGGATTCATGGTTTCAATTGCTAACTGGACATTCCATGTGATGCCTAGATTATCATCACCAGTGTTGGGACAAAACCATCTCACCATCCTTGTAGCATTCCAATTGGCACATCCTCGGACATCTTTCGTTCTAAGTATGAGAAAAAGGTGGAATGGTGGCTCATCATATTCTATGAAAAATCTAGGATGGCCAAGTCTTACGAGATTTAAAACATTGATAGGATTACGTGGTTCAGTTACACATGCAGTCTGCATTATCATTGTGACTGCATGTGACCTGCACCATCTTAATGGGATAAAGCTGAAAAATTTAAATGTTGTTGCTGTCTTGTGCGGATCAATGTGTTGATACAGTAATGGGGATCCCATAAATTTGGGTAAAGTCTCTTGGTTTTGTTGTAGTTATGGATTGTTAGTCACATTTTTTTTACTTTATTTTTGTAGGTAAAGTTTTATATACTACCTATGGGCATGTTAATCAAATCTCCTAAATAATAAAGTTTATTACTTTTAACTTTTAGGAAACTAAACTTGCCAGTCTGTACTCTATTGTTATCAAGTTATTTCCAATGTAGGTCATTTTTATATCTGAGGCTGTAGGAGTTCATTACTTTTGGTGGATGAGAACAATGTCCTTCATGTGTAGGGCATATCCCCTTAATTCACTATGATCTCCAAAGTATTGCTGCTATAGACGTCGATGAGAATTGTTTGTCTAGAAGAATTTTCTCTATCTGGTGTTTTACTTTCTTTTAATTCCAAAGAATCTGCATGAGATGCAATATATAGGTTGACTTGCTTCTGGGGGAAGCTTATTCCAATTGGGGACATATAAGTGATGCTGTGGCTGTTTATGATCAGCTCATCTCTGAGCATCCAGATGACTTCCGAGGTTACCTAGCAAAGGTATATTCAGATTTTCTTTAAATATGGTTATGTTCTACATTCTCGTTTTGTTTCCTCTAAATATAAGTATGAGATAATTTCTATAACATTTCAGAGTGTTGCTTAGCAAAGAAGGCAAGAGATACTTAAGTGCAATGTAATTAAATTTTTATATATTTTATTATGTAAAAAGAGAATCCTTGAAAGAATTTATAGCTAGTAGAATTAAATTTAGCTAAGCATGTTTGAGTATAAATTCGTTGTTAAAGTAGATAATTTTCTTTTATCAGGAAGATCATTCGAAAGGCTGTAATGGTGTCTATTATATGTTGCTGCTTTTCTCTTTCCCTAAAACCTCCAGAAAATAATCAAATCACAGTCAGTGTGGTTGATTTAGAAGCATGCCATATTCTAAGTGGCTTTCTTTTGGTAAGTTTGAAGCTAGGCAATGACTTTTTTTTTCTTGCCGACTTACAATTACTAGAAACATTCATTGCATTTTTAAATAATATGTTTTATTTGATTCTAGGTCAAAGGAAATGTCATTCCTCCTTCATGGTAGTCTGAACCTGCCCAAGAATCACCAACTGTAATTCAAAAGCATGTTTCAGTTGCCTAATTTTTGACGGATCATGATTTATGAAATAAAACTCTACCTCTTATTTAATGTGGATCCCACTCCTATTTACATGCACAGATTGAAAAGATCTATTTTGATCCAGAATTAAGACTTGGGTCTTGAATCTTTTTCTTTCTAAATCGTTAAATGTCATTTATTCGGATTTATATCTTGTTAACCCATTGTGACATCAATTTATATGTCCATCGTATACATATAATTGATTGTTAGAGGAAGAAAATGAGAACTGTTATTTTAAATTATCATGTAAAGATTATAAATTAGCATTCTTATTATTGTGGGACTCGAGCCTTTTTTTTTAGGAATAAAATTCACACCCTTAGGGTTGTACAAGTTTACATACGGACCAGTCTTGAAGAAGCCCATTTTAAAAAGGAAAGAATATATTAATAAACAGGGACCTTTGTTTGATTAGATCATTATTTTGGAAGATAGACCATCAATAGCTTAAGCCTTTGATGAAACAGAATATCATGCTTGTTATGCATGTTAAAACAAATTAAGGATTCATATAGCTACACAAATAAATAAAATGTATCATTTTGTATCATTTTTTCCTTCTGTTATAAATTTCATTATGTGAGGCTTAGTTCAAAATTTTTGTGTTTCTATTCCAGCATTCCGTTCCATTATCTATGAGTCTATTTTCTTTAATCTTCTATTATGAATCAGATTCTACTATAAGGCCACATTTGGATTGCTGGATTGGATTGGATTGTATATGACTTCCAATCCAATCCAGTGTTTGGGAGAGAAGAAAAGAGAGTTGTATACCATGGGCCCCAGCAAAATGTTGGTTTGGTATGCCTAAAAAGTCTGGTTTGCCAAACCCAAGGAGGGGCTTGGGATTACGAAGCTGTTGGGATTGGATTGCTAATCCAATCCCACCTCAATCCACCATGGGTACCAAACATACCCTAAATGTTCGAAGGATGATTGAGGTGAGATGATCTTTTTTTGGAGCAAACTTCCAATATGAGAGCGATTTTTCTTCTCTGATACTTTGCCAAGGGATCATATTGAAAGAAAATGGTAAAGTTGGAGATGCAGAAAGGATGTTTATTCAAGTACGTATTAATCTTCTCATTGCTTCTCACATACTCTTATTATTTATTATCTGAGGGTGGGGAGGGCAATATCATCAAAAACTTATATGAATGGAACAAAATGACGAGTCACATTCATGGAAAGACTATATTTAGTTGTTATTATTTAAATAGACATTTATTCATTACGAGTTCTCTTCTTTTTCAATAGGATATTCATATTCTTTCATCTTTTGTAGAATAAGATAAAATGATTATTAATATTCCAACAACAAGGAATTTATGAGGGTTATCTTATAATTCAACAACAAAACAGAAGGTTTAATCCATGGTGTCATGTTAGCAAGGACAGATAGTTTTATCTATGAAAAAAAAAATTTAGTGCATCAAGGCTGTTGTATGACAAGTCTTGTTTATTTTCTTGGTAGCTGAGTTCAGTTTTATTCCTTAGTAAGCATATCACATTAAGGTTTCAAAAAGGAAGGATGAAGGAGAAAGCAAGAAAAGGATGAGATAACCTCTGCCTGTGGTGCCTTATCATTATATATTTACTATTCTGATTTTGCATCAAGTTGATGCATATCTGGAATCTTGGATCAACATTCAAATTCTAATTTCATCTGTTGTTTGACTGCAGGTTGTCTTCACTGGAGGCTGTACCCAACCTGGCACAATAAGGCTTGATGAAGGAGAAAGACGCTCATATTCTGTCTTAGATTGTGAGTCTAAGCAAGAAGCTATCTTGCCATCCGTTCTCTACATAGAGAAAATCTTGCATCGGAAGCCCTTTTTGATAAAGAGCCTTGAAAATGTTATGCAAAGATTCTTGCAATCTCTGGAGCCTTTTGAGGGGAATGGGAGAAAGAAGCTTGCTATTTTCACTGCCCTTGCTCTCGAGACTGTCTTCCAGGACAATCTTGTGGCCAAAGGGCTAGTTCTGTCATTCATTACAGATTTCTTCAAATAATATCTTGTTGAAAGCAGTCTAGATGACCTTATATTGCTTTTGAAACGAGGTAAGATGGAGGATAATATCCTTGATTTCTTCCCAACTGCAAGACGCTCTGCTGAAGGCTTTTCTGAACATTTCACGTAAGTGTTCCATTTCTGTCAGATATTGTTCTCTTTATTCATCTTTACAAAGTTCAATAAATACTTAAAGTGCACTTCTTAATCACCTATTGCAAATCTTGATATGTGCAAGCTACCCATAATCAGTTAATGTAGAGATTATTGGCACTATAGAACATTTTTTTTGTGATGGTAAGATGTTAAGGTGCCCTTTGTTCGGTTTATGTTAGATTTGTATTTCTCTGCATTTAGTTTGCTATGGAGTCGTGTTTCAATATGCTTTACAACTCAGGCATACATTATCAATATCAGATAATGTGTTGTGGGAGCAATTATTAGTTGCTTTTTAAAGTTCTAACAGTGTTTAGGTCATTTAGAATTTGAGAACGATGATGCAACTTCGGAGGAAGGATTTAACTTAACTAATACTTTCAATGAGTTGCATCAGTTTTTCCTTTCGATGACTACTCATGCATTTGCATCATAATCTTGCTGCTTCATATATTTCAGCAAAGAAAGGCTATTGGCTGCTCTTGTTGAATACAATGAGAAGAAAATATCTGAGGTGAAGCTCAAGGAAATGAAATCAGCATTGGCTTCTGCGTTCTCTGTCACCGCCGCAGCTGTGACCTCCTCCGCTGTTAATCCTCGCTGCCACCGGCGTTTTCTCCTACCTCTGTTTTCTTACCACTAGCGCCGCTGCTGCCTTCCTCCCTTCCCTCTCCACCAGCGAACCTCACAGCCGGTCGCCAACACTAGCGTCGCCGCCGCCTCTCCTCTTCCTCCCCTCCGTCGTGGCTTCCTCTGTCGCCACTTTGACCCTGTCGTCCTCAAGGTAATCCCTCCCCTGTATCCTGGAAGGCTCGGCTGGGTGAGGAAGAAGATGGGTGTTGGGCCAAGCATGGGATGGGCGGATTAGGATTAGTTGCGGGCTTGCCTATTGGGGTTTACAATCCATGTCGCGGAACCCCTGGACCGGGTTTACAATTGGGGTCGCGACAGCCATTTAGTTTATTGTTATACTAGTTCTGCTTTGCTAGTTATGCATGTGTTTGATTTTGATAATTCTTGTGGGCTTGCTTTGGCAACTCTGCAACCCTGCTGCGGGAGTAGTAGTTTGCTGAATGTAAATTAGTTCTAATTCAAACTTGCGTAACACTAAGGCTTCCTCATTTAATGGTTGGAAGTGATGTCTCACGTCTTTCATCATGCTCTTCTTGTTGACAGAAACTTGTTGCTTAAAGCATTGAATCTTCAAAACTTAAAACTTCTCATAATACGGTGACACATTTTTAAAGGTAATTCAAGATATCTATACATGTCTCTGTGAATGCATATAAATGCATACAAACTGATCTTTTTAGTAATTGCGATCTCTATTGTTCCATTGTGGGAACTTGAAGCATCATCTTCTGTTGATAAATTGTTTCTAAAAGGCTTGATTAGTCTATTTGACATCTTTAGATGTCATGAGTCAATATTTTTTATAGAAGTATTTTGTTGGTTTGTGAGTTTTTTTAAAAGTGTTGCAAGCATTGAGTTGAATTAAATTAAAAGTTGACCCTAACCCAACCGAAGGATCCACTGGGCATTGTTACGTTTTTCTAAAGTATTGTTACTTTTTTTTTTCCTAAAGTTGAATGCAACTCATAAATTAATGATGGTATTAAATCTGCATTTCTAATTTATCTATCCTGCTATCATTATGTTTGCAATAGAGAAGGAAGATGATGAGAGCTTTGTTATGCCTATGGATTTGCTTTTTGGTCAGCGCAGTAACAAATGAAGCGTTAGAAAGCCGAGGTTATTCAACAACTTAAGGGGATGCCCTTAATCAGCTATACTTCGACGCATTTAAGTTGAAGAGAGCAGTAGCCTTGAGTGATGCTTCTTTTGCCACTACCCTTCCTGTCGATCTATCATCAAAAGCTTATTCCCAACAAGGGTTGAAGGAAAGTGACAAGGTTTTCAAGTTGCCTGGCCAGCCTGAAGGTGTAGATTTTAATCAGTATGGAGGCTATGTCACAGTTGATGTGGAGGCTGGAAGAGCTCTCTTCTATTACTTCGTCGAAGCTGCCTTGGCTGATCCTACTTCTAAACCACTGATTCTTTGGCTCAATGGAGGTAAAAAGCTAAACAATTAATTGTATCATTTATAAATAATTTTATATCATAAGAATCTCTAATTGTCATCTTTCTTTTGTTGTTGGTTATCAGGGCCGGGTTGCTCCTCTCTCGAAAATGGAGCCATGGAGGAGATAGGACCCTTCCGTGTCATGAGCGATGGCAAAACGCTGTTTAGAAATCCATTTGCATGGAATAAAGGTCTCATTAAGAGTTTAGATTCAATTTTTACTTTTCTTATCTTTTCTAAAGTCATTCACATGGTTCATATTTTTTGGTATGTTATGATGTTGTTAATCATTTTTTTTAAGAATCATACATGTGAATAATCAAATGATTGATTTGAATATTTTGGGTGCTTTAGTGGCTAATGTGTTGTTCTTGGAGAGCCCAGCTGGTGTTGGCTTCTCTTACTCCAACACAACCTCAGATTACTACAATAGTGGGGATAGCAAAATGGCCAAAGATGCCTATGTATTCCTGGTAAACTGGATGGACAGATTCCCAGAATTCAAAGGCAGAGATTTCTTTATAGTTGGGGAGAGCTATGGCGGCCATTATGTGCCTCAGCTTGCTCATACTATCCTCCAACATAATAATACCAACATCAATGTTAGAGGCATTATGGTATCTAATTAACTTTAGCTCTATCTTCTTTTAGTAACTTGATATGATGTTTCATTTTTTTCTAATCTTATTGGCTGTATCGAAATTGATATTGGATAATGCTAGATTGGCAATGGGGTGATCAATGATGAAACTGACAACAAGGGGATATTTGATTATTGGTGGACACATGCATTGATCTCAGATGAGACCATTGATACAATCCACAAGTACTGCAATTTCTCACCTAATGCCGCTATCCAGGATATGCAGTGCATAAGGGCATTGAGAATTTGCACCCAAATCTTTGAGAAGCTAGATGTACTTGATATCTATGAGCCTTTATGTTTCTCAATCGGCGTTACGTCTTTGCCAAAGATATATTCGGTTCGTTAGCTTTTCTTATTATCTATTGCTTCTTTAATTTAGCATCATGCTTTCTAAAGGGACTTTGTGTGTGTTTCAGATTGAAAATTTTGATCCATGCTCTAGTATGTACGTGAAAGCTTATCTCAATACTGCTGCAGAACAAGAAGCTCTTCATGCCAATGTCACAAAACTTAACTACACTTGGACTAGATGCAAGTATGCCCCTTTGTCTCATATTATAATACCGTTATAGATTAATTGGATGCCTAAGATTGCTATTGGAAGTCAAAGTAATAAATTATTAGACCATAGGTTGTGTAATTGTCACCTCATGCTAAGTGAGGCAAATCAGGCCATGATAATCATGGGATCTTAGGATTGGGTCAATGTTGCTGAATGGCTCATGTTGCATGTAGCTTTGATTAAGGAGAGATAAACCAATAGCCACCACAAATTATTGTTCCTCAAGTTAAGTTTTAATGTGATCACTACGGCATCCATTGAATTTGCTCGTCAAGTAACGTAGTGTGCATTTTCTTTATCTAATATTTGAATTCATAATTCATAAGAGAGAAAGAAATTTGACAAACAGCATCTGGATCTAGATAGAGATCCCTTTGCTCCTCATGAGGTCACGTTTAGGTAGCTAGCCACCCAAAATGTGTTTAAGGATCGCAACAAAGTGAGTTTTTCATTTTAAGTTACAATTTCAAGCTAATTTTGAACTTTCTTAAGATAATAAAAATTTCTTATGAGCTTCTGTTTTTTGTCCAGGCAACATTTAATGGCCATCTCATTGTCTTAAAATCTCTGCTTGCCATTTCTTTTTCATCTTCTTTTTTTCAATCATGTCATATAAATTTTGTATGTTTATTCTCATTCTGCATCTTTCTGAATGATTACCACTACAACTATATGGGGTATCATTGTACTATTTGGGGAAAAAATCAGCTTAGGATATCCTTGAGTTTAGGCCATCAATTAAATCTTTTTTCTTTTTTGAAAAAATGAGATATCTTTAAGGGGCTGTTTGGAGTGAGAGGAGTTAGATTTCCATTGTAATTGTTTATTCCTGAGAATAAAAGATTCCTCGAATCAAAGATTAATACCCCTCCCCTTGTTAATCTTTTATTCCTAAAATTGAGTACAAATGAGATTGCTGGGAATAATTTGTCGCACTTCAAATATAGGAATTTCAGATGCCAATCAATTGATCCAAGAATCTGTATGGGAATGTTTACTCCAAACAGCCCCTAAAGGTAAAATTGGCATTTTTTAATTAAGACATCAAATTTTGGCTTGTTGTTTCTTCCAAAATCAAGTGTATCTTAGACAAACTGTTTTATATAGGTTGTTATTAACTTTTGTTATTTTAATCTGGTGATCTAACTGCTCCTCACTCACTAATTTGTTGTTCTATGTGTATCATTGCAGTGTTGATGATGAATTTCCACGAGTTACCTTTCATTTTGAGAAGTCTCTTACTTTGACTGTTTATCCTCATGAATATCTTTTTCAAAATCAGGTAATTAAGATCTACAATTTGAGTCTGTTTGTGTAGGTGAGGGACCTTTTTTTTGTCCTTTTCATGGTGTAGTAGCATTCATTTTATATAAACAATTTTCTTGTTAAGCTTGCTTTGATGATGGAATAAGATTGTGCTACCTTTTCTTCAATTATTCTATAATGCTTTATCTTATTCTTTAATTTATTATATTTTCAATCAGAAGGACTAAATCCATTAGGATCACCGTATAGCGAATAGGAGCATAACTTCTTGAGTAAGAGATATATGACTTTCTATACCGCATTACCTTCACAATAGCAAAAAACTCTACATTATAGATAGAGTAGTTGAAGCAGCTTCCATTCAGCTTTTTGTTGAAGTAGGCTGTTGGATGGCCTTCTTGAGAGAGGACTGCAACAATGCTCATCTTGGATATATCAACTCTACTTTGGATACTTAATCAATGTGAAATGGTGCTAAGATAGGTGCTTGCATTAATAAATCCTTCAATTTGTGGAAGCTCTTCTCAATGTTGGATGCCCAAATTAATTTCACTTGCTTCATGTAATTGGTGATAGAGGTGATGATGGTAGAGTTTTTGATGAGGCATGGATAAAATGATGCAACGCAGTTGAAACTCTGAATATCATGGATATTTTGAGTTGTCCATTCTTTGGTGGTTTTGACGTTCTCCACATCAACTTTGATGCTTTATTCAGATATGACATGTTCCAAGAAGATCAATTTGGGCACCTTCCACGAAACACTTCTTAGAGGTCACATGCAGCATCTTTTGGCGCATGGTTCCAGGCACCTGTCTCTAGTGCTGAATATGCTAGTAGGAACTGGGGCTGTTCATAATATGCTATCAAAATATACTTATAATTTTTCTAATAAAAGGGCTAAGTACCTGCTTCATGATTTGCATGAACGTGCTTACAGCATTGGGGAGACTGGATGGCATGACCAGCTGCTTGTAAAGCTTATCCTGCATCTTGAGTGCAATATTCCACTCATTATCTGAGTGGATTTGAATGTGGTGATAGTTACTCATAAAGCTTGAACAAAGGGTTTCAGCATTAGGTTCAGGCCTAAGTCAATTCGACAAAGTTGCTACAGATTTAGAAATAATGTTGGAGATCTAAATTAATAAGGCTGATATCAATAAAATTTAGGCAGATTTAAGAGGACCTAATAACAAAATGTGTGAGAGATCGCATTTGATTTGGAGTCATTTTATAGAAAATATTGACATCAGTTGACTTAGAGATCTTAGCCAATCCAAAGACATATTATTAGGGCATATTCTTTTGGACCAAATTAAATCCTAGAATATAATACCTTTTATTCTTATTTATAAAACTCTTCCATAGCCAATCCCAAGGTTTGCTGCACCAATTATCAGTACACCATGTTTCCCCCCTTTTTTTCTTTTTTTTTATTTTTTGATAATTTTCCAGCCTTTTACTTTTTTAATCTAGTATATTCAGTTTTAACAATTTTTCTTTAAATTTATAGTGCTTGTCGTCGATGTTTTAAAGTACTTTATGGTGTCTAATGAAATTAAAGCATATCGATATATCATTAATGCAAATGTAATTGAGAGATAATTAAAAGAAATTATTTTTAAATTGCATATAAACAAGGATTTCAAATATATAATAAAACATGTAATAGATAATATATATCGATGTCTAGTATCTGGTGGAGTGTCTACGCTACTCATAGATGTTGGGATCCCAGTCATAATCTGGGGTTAGGAGGCCAACCTAGCTCTCATGGGTATCGCAGTTCTATTCCACTAGATTACCATGTCCAATTTTCCTTCATGCCTCGTCATCTTGGCAGGAGATTGGCCTGGTCATGCATAGATTGCTCTAGTAAAATTTGATTCGTAAGCATCACGGGGCTGTGGTATTGGATTGCAATAACTGCTTGAAGCTTTGAATGTAGGATATTCATTAAATGACACATTGGATGAAGGATATTCATTTCTATATTCATAAAGATGTAGGTTACAGCTAGCTGGCATGGAACAGGATCCATTATGAGAATACGATTTAGATAAGTTTAGAGATCTTACTTCACATGCCACATCGTCTGCATTAGCAACTTCGTGTCTCAAATGACCTCTGGGTACATCTCTTGTAAGCAGTAGCAGGCTCTATCAGGTTGGGTCTTGTTGTCCCCATCCTGTGTGGCATGAGTGCATTAGAACCCACTAATGAATCGAATATCATAGGGTTGTGTTTTCTATATGTCTCCTTGATCACCTGATGCCTTGTTGTTCCTTGATCTATTATTATCATCGGGTTGTGTTTTCTATATGTCTCCTTGATCACCTGATGCCTTGTTGTTGCTTGATCTATTATTATCATCGCTCTTGCTCAATGATCATCTGAGGGCTTTTGTATTTCTGAACCGGAGTGCACCAATTCCTTTACTCTTTGCATCACCTTCCCCTTCTTACAAGTCTGGGGAGCTACTGCTTTCTTTCCCTTCTTGCTCCTTGCTGCCTGGCTCTGTTGAGAGTAGCCATTCCTAATTTTAGGCTAAAATCCTCTTTCCTTTGGGTCAAATCTTTTGAAAAATATGTGAGAATCCAATTATTAAAAAGGAAAATTGAGAAAGAGAGAGGGCTGAGAGGTCATGGGAGGCGCTCAGCCCTCTCTCTCTCTTTCAAGTCATGGGAGGCCCCCACACATGCTTGGCATTATACCAAGCTGAATCAGCACATACCGAGCCAAACCGAACGATTCAGCATGGTTTAGGGTGGTACAGGCTTTGTACCATTTTGAAACGGCGAACCATCCTGTTTCCCATCAGTTTGGTTCGGTGTGCCCTGAACTAGGTAGTTGGGGATGGTAAGGGATTCACAGCCTTGACCCAAACCTCACCCATGTAGAGTCAAGTCTGGTTGGGTCATTTTTTGACACCTCTGCTTCAATTTTGTACCAAGGGTTATAAAGTAAGCCTGTACATGTCTACAGTTTTTTAAGTCAGTATTTATGCTCATATTAAGTTTCATGTTTGAAGATACTCATTTGGGGCTAAAATTTAGACATTTCAATTGAAATTTGATCTCAGAGCAGTCCATGCTTTAGGGTTTTCTTTGGTTGAAATCAACTAGTTTCAGTCATTTCAATCAAAGCATTCATTTCAAGGTCGTCATTTTCTTGGGTTAAGTGAAAGGAGCCTAATCATTGATGATAGATTTAGCCTCCTGAAAGCATTTTTTGCAAAATTGAGCTTGGATTTTTAAAATATTTAGAATCATTTGGTTATGGAGGATTTCATGGAATTTGAGGATGCATTTTGTTCCCACCTAATTCATTGTTATAGTGAACAAATTTCTAGAAACTAAACTATGTTTTGTAGATTTGCTTTTTGTGGAGCATCTCTATTTAAAAGAGATCAGAAAAAACAATTTGTATTTTCAGATTTTTAATTAGAAAATATATGTATGTCTCACTTCTTTACCTGCTAATAAGCAGGAATTTGGAGATGTTGCGGTAAAAATTTCATTGAATTTTTATTTTTGCAAAGAAATAGATTCACTTTTGTTTTAATTTTTATTCATTTTTTCGCAGAAATGTTATGGTATGGACTTCACTGAACCTCAGATGAGTGGACAAATATTTAGCTTAATTGCACATATTGATAGTGAATGCACAAATAATGCAAGGGAGGCTGCATGTACAAATGTTCTTCAAATAATTTCTAGGCTAGGGCTGTTGTGAGGACTTTGTGCATGCTTGTGTTTAATCCTACACTGGTTGTGTGGCACTCGGTAGATGTTGGGTATTTATATAAGACCAAGGATTCCAAATAAATTCAACCTAGCGGGTGAGGTTTTAGGTTGTTAGAATAATATTCCAAAGATGTCTAAAATGGATTTTTTTGCTGAAAAAAGAAAAAGAAAAAGGTGATCTGCATTTGGAAATAAAATGTATTTTTCTTGTAAAATTCCCACCATAATCTTTTATACTCAAAAGCTGAGGATAATATTTGTAAAAGAAAACCAGGAGAGCCAGTCTTTATTCGTTTTAAAGATAGTGTTCACTTCATTAGGTTAATAAATATATTGGAATGAAAGTTACATTTTCACCTTTGTTATCTTTAGCAATATTCATGAGTTCAGGGGGAAGGAAATAAGTTCAAGAGAGTACAAGTAGATGATCCCTAGTAAGTTTGTTGGAGAAATTTTTGCTAGGACATCAGCAACTCTGTTTCCTTCATACTTCATGTGGGTGATCTCAATGCCATAGAGAAAACCAAATAATGTCTTGATTGCAAGTTGTGCGCCTCTCTAAATCCTTTTAATCACCGAGTTTTTTTTTTTGATAAAAAAAATATGCATTTCTTTTTTTACTTAATGTCCATATGTCCATGACACTGGTGATATTGAGTTGTCTTTCTTGTGTAGCAGAAGTGTTTTACCATTATTTGATATTGATGTATCACTATTTGTTCAATCTTCTGTTATGGACTAGCAGTCATATTAGATGCTCTCAGTTCTATGCTGTCTTTTTTTTGTTAATTTAATATTAGTCACGGTGCTGGTAAAAAAAAAAAATCAAAAACCAATCTTAGTACTACTTACTAATGCAGTGGCACGCAGATCAAGACCCGCAAATGGAATATAGCTACTCCTTTGGACCCTGGTCCAGATATATCTGGATAATGCTGGTGATCTGGTAAAGCTTCCTGACTTTCCACTATTTCTCGATTTCGTATTGCAATAATATAGCACAAATAAGAGACAGAATGGAAAATACTAATTTTGTTGTGGCTTAGCTTTAAAGTTGCAAAATTCCTTGAACTTTGTGTTTATATTTAGAAGTTTGTGAACATGTTGGGGGATAATTCCTGGAATGATCTGTGGAGATTCCTTTATTGCCATTCAGTTTATTGTCATTCTAGGTTTTGCTTTGCTAGTTATGCATGTGTTTGATTTAAATAATTCTTATGGGCTTGCTTTGGCAACCCTGTTGCTGGAGTAGATTGATTAGTAGTTTGCTGAATGTAAATTAGTTTTAATCCAAACTTGCGTAAGACTAGGGCTTCCTCATTTAATGGTTAGAAGTGATCTTTCCTATTTTTCACTATGCTCTTCTTGTTGACAGGAACTTGTTGCCAAAAGCATTGAATCTTCAGATCTCAACTTCTCACGATACGGTGACACCTTTTTTGAAGTAATTCAAAATATCTCTTTTTGTTAATGACCATGCTTTGTAAATGCTTTTGTTCTCTCTGGTTCTTGCATGCTTGTTTGTGTGCATGCATTTAAATGCATGCAAGCTAATTTTCTCAATAGTTGTGATCTCTGTGTTTCATTGTGAGAACTTAAAGTACCATCTTATATTGATAAATTGTTTCTAAGAAACTTGATTAGTCTGTTTGACATCTTTAGATGTTATGACTCAATATTTTCTACAGAGGTACTTTGTTAGTTTGTGAGCTTTTTAGAAGTGTTTCAAGCATTGAGTTGAATTAATTTAGAAGTTGAAATGTCCATTTGAATCATATCAACATCACTAACAAGGGTTTAGCACATTATCTATCAAATACAATCAAATATTCTTATATATAAGATTATAGCTTGATCCATGCTATTATCATTCATCCATGAGTAGCAGGCAGTTATGAAGGCCGTACAAGCAAGCAATGGGGACAAGAAAGAGGGCTTTGGCCTTATAAAACAATAATCTTTTTTTAGAAGGAAACTTATCAAACAACAGTCAAAGTACCATTACGGCAGCAGCATAGAGGGATAATGTGCCTGCCACCTTCCCTTCAGATTTGCTGGTGCTGGTTGGTCTCAATAAAGATCGGGACTTGCAGTTAATGGTCTTAATCAAGATCCGCAAAACAAATATCATGAACTATACGAGTATATTACCTGACAGGGTATTAATACTTTTTCTTACTTCCATCTATAGTATAGTTTGAAATCAGGCAATATGGGTTAGCATTGGGTGGTACAGGATAGTTCCTCTTAGACTGGATTGGTTGATTTGGTTCCTATAGATCTTAGTTGTAACAATATCAATTTATTAGGATGTGTTTCCCTTTTTAGGGGGCAGGACTCATCTTCGTCTTAGGTTCTAATTTGGAAAAAATGAAGGCTGAGATCTGGAACACTGGATTAGTATGTTGCGGCATTTAAGACTAAATTTGATTGCAAATGATTGCTACATCTTTAAAAAGCTATAAAATCAGAAAATATTCCAGGAAATAGAAGAAATAGCTAAAAGATAAGAAGGGAAGGTCAAGGAAATTAGAGAAGATAGAGGAAGGATGAGGATGCAGGACTACGACACACGTAAGGACCTAGTGAGAGGATTAAATCAGGAGGTTTATAGATTGTTTGTCATCTTGAATTTGCATATGGGTAGAAGAAATCAAATTTAAGATTAAGGTCAAATGAAAGGCCGTTAAAATCTGCCACCAGTTTGGTGGTAGGGAAGGAAAGATGGTATGAGATTCTCAGCATTTTTGGATTAAATAAATTAATCTGGATAAGAAAAAAGAAAGATAGAAACATCATATGAGAGAAGGCACATGGCTCAATATGTGCCCGTGGATTCTTGTCTTTTTATTAAATAAACTAGAGGGCATTCCCCTGGTTATCTACTTAAAATACCACTTATGGGTAGCTGACTGCAGCTTAAACAATTTAATGTAATTGAATACAATGTTGGGTCGAAAACAAGAAGGGAATGCTCAGGCATGTAGACATGGCTGACTACAAATTTTTTATGACATAACAAATGTGAGTTTGGTAGACTAAGATCATCTGATATCATATGCTACAACTGGTATAAAGTTACAAGTATCAGCATAATTTTAATATTATTTGAATTATTGAAATTTTTATAGTTATTGTTGAATTTACCTACATATTCCACTTCATGTTTCTTTGATCTATTGCCAAATAAAATCCTGCGTGTAGCGTATCGACAATGTCAACCAACATCACCACAAACATTGCCAGCTTTTCTTTCACTCTTCATATTAAAAATATAGTGGGGATGATCTCTTAGTTCAGATTTGTGTAATTCGTATTTAGCATGGTGAGATTTCCATTTATGGGTCACAGCAAAGGGACAATGATTAAATCTAATAATGAAGATTGAAGTTCAGTCAATGTTATGCATTTTATTGCGATAGATTGGTGCATAATTTTCTGTGGCAAACAATTTTAACCTTTTTATTTTGTATGAAGAATATGGTAATATGTTATACTGGTTCGTTTAAGTTCCTTGTTTCAATCTTTTGCATCTTTTTAAATCACACCACATAGAAAGTCAGGTATGGGGCAAAGGTGATACTGTGTTGATTCTTGGTTGTGGGATGTTACGAGTCATTCAACTATTTTTTTTGCTTAGATATCAGTGTTGTGGCATTAATCAAGCAATATCTCATGCCCTGTGTCTTTGTCAGACTTGAGTATGACAGCAGTTAAAATGTTTGTACTATTCTGATTTTGCATCAACTTGATGCATGTCCGGAATCTTGGATCAACATCCAGATTCTAATTTCATCTATCGTTTGACCGCAGGTTGTCTTCACCAGAGGCCATACCCAACCTGGCACGATAAAGCCTGATGAAGGAGAAAGAGACCCATATTCTGTCTTAGATTGTGAGCCTAAGCGTGAAGCTATCTTGCCGTCTGTTCTGTACATACAGAAAATCTTGCATCGGAAGCCCTTTTCGATAAAGAGCCTTGAAAATGTTATGCGAAGATTCTAGCAATCTTTGGAGCTTTTTGAGGAGAATGAGAGAAAGAGGCTTGCTATTTTCACTGCCCTTACATTCTTTTAGAAGCTATCAGGGCTTCCACCCGAGACTGTCTTCCAGCCATTGCTCAAGGACAATCTTGTGGCCAAAGGGCTAGCTCTTTCATTCATTACAGATTTCTTCAAAGAATATCTGATTGAAAACAGTCTAGATGACCTTATATTGCTTTTGAAATGAGGTAAAATGGATGTATACAATTTTGGATGTATACAATGAAGGCAGTCTTGTGGAAAATTTATGGCTGAAATGCTAATGGTGATTGATGATTGCATAACATTTATTTGCTACCTAATGAATCGTGTCATTCGCTGTTTCTTTCTTCTCCTTCTACTTTTACATTACTTTTGGAACATCACTTCGTAGGCTACTGTATTTGAAAAGGCAAAATCCTGGATGTTCAACTATTTAAGGCTGGGAGCAAGTTAAATATGAATTATCAGGTGTTATTATTGGTGGTAGTTTGCACATATGGACAGATCCACACATATTCGTAGATATGTATTCATATTTCAGATAGAAAAGAAACTTAATATACCCATCTGTATCCAATTCAGATGTGTCAGTTTTATCTTTTTTCAATGAGACATGGACATGATTATGGAAACATATATGATCTTTCAACTCTGCATACATCAGAAATAGTCCATGTTCCTGTGTGGTACAAACCATCCTTTTTTGAGATTCAGCTTTTAATGTCAACTTCCCTTTAATAAATTTGTGAAGCATCCATTCTTGGACTATTTATTAAATTGTAACACAACTTTTCGACGTATCAATTTTTGTGCACCATGTAGACTTTCTGCAGATTGGTTCTTGGATATTCATGCTAGTCAGGTAAATCTTTGTGCCAAACAAGGAAAGTATGCATTGTAGAAATAGAATGATAAATACAAAATGTCAGGTTTATGATTTAATAAATGGTGTTTTTGTCATAACATGCAATTTTGTATATATACAACATTATGTCATGTTTATGGCATGCAATAATGTATACTGTCAACATTATGTCAGTTTTATTAGCAAACATTTTGTTACTTTGATCAAATGAATAGATTATCGGTTGGATATATGAATGCTGCAACTGCAGTTGTAATACAGATAGAAGTATTTTCCTGTCATTTAGTATGCAATGATACTGGATTTGCATTTGCCCCATCTTCTCCTTCATGGTTATGATCCGCAGAAATAGTGTTTATGATGGTATTGATTATCGGCTTTTCAGGCTCTTCTGCTTGGATGATGCTTTCTCATCAGTTCATAGAATTCTGTTTATGGGGATGGGACAACCTTCCTCGGACGGTCCTAATGTACTATGCAAACTTTCTCTCCTCACCTGAGGGCTACTTTCACACAGTCATCTGCAATGCGCCAGAGTTCCGCAACACCACTGTTAACCATGACCTCCATTTCATATCTTGGGACAACCCCCCAAAGCAGCATCCACACTTCCTGACCTTGGATGACTTCTCAAGAATGGTGGACAGCAATGCACCATTAGCAAGGAAGTTTGGGAGGGATGACCCAGTGCTCGACAAGATTGACAAGGAGCTCTTGGGTCGTGATGCCGATGGATTTGTGCCTGGTGGATGGTATGGTGCATTAAAGATGAACCCAAATGATAACACACTACATTGTGAGGAATGTGAATGAGCTCAGGCCTGGGCCAGGCGCTGAGAGGCTCACACGCCTCATCACAGGTTTGCTTTCAGCGGACGGTTTTGATGAGAAGCATTGCATTTGACATGTACAATATGCCAGCAGCAGATGTGGAGGTGAATTTTTTTTGCAAATTCTGAAGCTTTGCGCAGCTGTCTGCTCTTCATTGTTGGAGCAGCGAGGTATCCTCAGAGTGGATATTGGTGAAGCAATCTTGGATGGCTGAGAGTGTGCATCACTAAAGGTTCAATAAACGTATCTTTGTTAAGAGTATAAATTAGTCACTCGGTTATGCAGCACCCCTCCTGTCTCTCTTTTGAGCGCCTCTGCCGCAGGGAAGTCCCACTGCTGCATGGATGTTGTATTGTAACATCAGTTATATGAAACAAGATTTTACCGGTGGAGACGACTATATCCATGGTGATTTCTTCTGCTTTTATGTTGTTGTTCGATTGATAGCCGGGCCCTGCAAGTGTTTTGTATGGATGGTGTTTCGTGCCCTCGGAAGCTTTTTATTTACGAGTTAACGGCTTTCTTTATCCCCGTAAATTCCTTGGTGGAGCAAATCACACGGCAAGCCATGCTTATGATAGAGCATGCCATTCCAACCAGTTATCGGTCCTGTTCACGATGGAACGCATCATTCTCCTGCTGAATCTTGCATCATTTGTCAGTGCAAATGCCCATCATCAGGGATTATCGTAGGAGCTCTATGGACCACTTTGTCGGGATCCTTGATTGACTCTGTGATCCAATCCAGATTGCCAACACCTATAATTCAATTCAATGGGATGCTAGCATTAGGAGAGTTGATTCGGATTGACCACTGATCTTTTTTTATCTTTCTTTCGTTGAGCGGTAATTTTGGAGAACCTCATCGCATCCCTTGTGATCTTCGATGATGGCCCCAGTTTCCTTCCCACCACCAAAAAGGTAGTTGGTGGCGCAAAACCGAAAAGAAGGTTGACGGCACCGCAAAAAAATAGGTGCGGTGCGCTTTCTCTTGGTAAACGCTACGGCATGGATGATTAAGAAAAAGAAAAAAATAAAATAATAACGAAAAGAAGGGGAAAAAAGAAATAAAAATTTGGTGACTCCGGCCAGAGAACGGAGTCTTGAGGGGAGGATGGTATGGCATGGCATGTGTTCCAGTAGTTCTTTTTCCTTTTCGCGTTGAGAGTCCGAGTGCCGAGCAGATGGCCGTCGGCCACCAGCAGTGGGGATCGAGGAGCATCGCTCCTTTTCCCAAGCCCTTCTACTCATCTCGACGGTTCTCAGTTGACCCATCTCTCTGAAGTTCCAAGAATTATAAAAGATGGTTGTATTAAAATATTTTTTACGAGTTAACCATTCAGACATAATGCTCGCCTACTTTCTATATTTCATAAGTTCAAGAAGATTTAAGCCGGCGATATTTGTGCCTTCTTGCAATATTTGTGGCTATCATCTCTGATGCCTATTAAAGTACTTCTGTAATGCCATGTCGTTAAAGAATGCAGTTTAGCACCTAACCAGACATGCTACAAGGATTTGGTCGGTTCATTATACCTTTTAAGTTTGAGGAAAATAATAATAATAATAATAATAATAATAGAAGTTCTGCTTAAAAAACAAACACGGTTATATATAGTTTTGGCATGATCTAAAGACGAAGTCAGGGACAATTACCATACAGCTGTTAAACTTGGCACCTCTATCACCTTTCCACACCAGCCAGCCTATTGGCACCATCCATGACATCGGTGCCCACCATAACTTTTTTTGTACCTTTCACCTTGGAGTGCCAACTTTTACTACCTTTCGCCTTGCAGTGGCAATCATGCTCGAGAAAGGGAATAGACTTTGCCATGTGACCGGAGGCCTCAAAAACCATGGCAACAAACGTTAGCACATTGCAACGACCTTCATTTGTAACCTTTTTTTTTTTTCTTTTTTTTTCTTCTCTTCTTTTAATTTTTAACGAGAAGGGAGAACGATAGCAGCAGGTTAATTAGCTTCTCATTTGAACCCTCATCGATCTTCAAGAGGTCTTCAATGGAAACCTTTCTTTCATTTCTCTTTATTCTTTCCTTTAATTTGTTAATTTAAACCTTGTTCTTTCATTTCTCTTTATTCTTTTTCCTTACTTTGTTGATTTAAATCTTGTTCCAACTTCAAACTTCTGTTTTACCTCCTCTTCGCATCTGACATTTTTAAATGTGATTTATAGTATAGCACTTATCTTCCTTTCCTCTTAATCTCAAGGTTTCAATAACACTTTTGTCTCCAAATAATGAATATACCCTCACTGAAAACGGTTTATGAAGTTGAAAAAGTACTAGACAGCTGCAGAATACCTGCCAATCCCCAATAATTCTTGTTTCCTTTTACACACGTACGTACATATAATATTATATTGATTTCCTCTGAGAAGTACCTGTCAACGGCCAGCATGAAAAAAGAAAAAGAAAAAGAAATGTTGTGTTACGAATTTCACAAGACAAAGCTAGATCTATTCTTATCTGTGGTTGAATGCATCATGAAATCCCAACAACTTCTAAAGAAGCTCCACCTAAAATTGTCCAAATGAAGCACCAGACGCATGATAACTCGAGACATCGGGTGGCCGTGTGGACCATGCATGGAACATCATCCTTTGGTCGCATCTTTAGCAGAACATCAAAATCAAAACGGCAGCATCAATTCATCGATAACCAGACTTCCAAATCACTGGATCGAGTTATTTTAAAAGAAAAGGAAAAGAAAAGAAAAAGAAAACACTATTTAGCCACAGGGGTATTCAGGCATCATGATGAATCATTATAATAGTCAAGTTTGTTTGTGAATTCTGACTGCCATGTAGGCAGAGAACTTGCAATCAAGTGATGGTGCAAACATTAGTCTAATGAAACCCTTCTAAACGCTGGTTTCATTAGTTCAAAGCTATGCATTATAGATAACATCCACAGCAACCGCTAGGCCTGGTGCGGCCCAAATAATAATAATAATAATAATAAAATTTATGCACAAGCTAGACTTGCCTAATTAACTGAAGGCTTAGCATCAATTTCAAATCACAACAATTATCCTTGGCAGCGAAGGTTGATCTAACCCATGAAAATTCAGGCTAACAAGCAGATAGAAAATGAAAAGAAACCAACCCTTACCCCTTAGCTCGGATGTTATTCTCTCTCATGCATGTGCCCCACCTGGATGAATTCTAGTTCGGCCAACCTTGGATGGGTTGGAAGATGGGGCTAGATTTGACATCCTCTATGGCTTTAATTTTTCTTTTTTTGCAAAAACAAAAAAAAAAAAGAAAGAAAGAAAGAAAGAAAGAAAGAAAGAAATTGTTAAATATATGAATTATACTAATTTATGATTCGTAGATGATGAAGGACAGGCAGCTAATTTGTATTTGGCACTCTGTTGTGAAAATTTAACTCGTGAAAAGAAGAAGAGCGCGCAGAGATGACAGCAACACTACCGACCTTTAGTAGGCATTGCCAGAGGTCACAACTCTCCCTGCACCAAAAGCATCAATCTCCTGCAGCAAAATAAAAACAGAATTCACCAATCGAGACCAAATTTAAATAATCAAAAGATAGAACCTCCATCATCAAATCTTGAAGGATCACCAAATTGCATAGAAGATAAATCAATTCAATTCACGTCCATGCATAGATTGGCTGTGCATGTCTCAACTTACATGTCTAACATGGAATCATTTTGCAAAATCCACCATTTTTTTTTCTGAAGAACCACATTTTTCCATGCGATTGATCTTGTATGGATTAATAGAAACAAAAGAGAATTTTTCATGAGGACATCTTCCAAACCATCCATGATTATCAAAGACAAGAGGTACTCTTTGGCTCTAGTTGGATTCTGATGGGAGGCCAAGAATATAATGTTTATTATGAGGTATTTGTTCTCCATTAAGTCTTGATTAGATTTACAAAGGGTTATGAGAATCTTGTAGACGATTCAAACTATTAAATGTTATATACTATCTCTTAAATGCTTAAATAATAAAAATAATATAATTTGAAGAATTTTAGTACTAGAACCAAATGATCAAAAAAAAAAATGAATGATTTAAATAACATAAAACGATGCATATTTTTTGATCACTTGACACATAAGTTAAGATATTTCAAATTATATGTTTTTTATATTTAAGTAGTTTAAATATAGTGTAAGTATGTATGTATAGATACGTGCATGTGAGGGAGGGAGGGAGAGAGAGAGAGAGAGAGAGAGAGAGAGAGAGAGAGAGAGAGAGAGAGACTGCATTAGCATAATGACAATCACTTTTATATATACATTTTTTCAATGATGATATCAATGGTTATTAAGGATTAGTTGTAGCCCCCTCAAACGATGGCATCTTAACATAAAAATTAGACATCTTCAAATGCAAGGGATGATGTTATCCATGGCTCACCTTGGCCTAGAATATATTTTATATGAGATGCTTGACTTGTGATTGTGGAATGGTGTGGTGGGCCTAACCTTTCTGGTCCAATTTCAAGTAAGCCCAACATGAGTAACCAAACTTAACAAACATTAGTTAAAAAGAAAGCTTTACTAGAGCTAGCATAATTAATATTTTTAATTAAATCAACTTTCGTGATACCTAACATTGAATTAACTTTGTAACATATTTTGAATCACCCAAGATAGAACGAAGATAAGGAAATTATGAGCAATAATAAAGATATATTGGTACGGATGAACTTCGAAAAAAAAAAAGAAGAAAATATCTTTCTTTAAAGGTATGTTTAATATGGGGGATATGATATGATAAAAGAGGAGATAGGATAAGAGAAATGATAAAATAGGATAAAAATTATACTGTCTCATGTTTGATGTAGGGCAGGATAATAAACCGAACAAAATAAAAGAGTAAAAGAGAGAAAATAAAATTATAATTATCCATTAATTTGTTGCCTAGTAAGATATTTATTGGTTTAGTCAAACAGAATTTAAATAAAAATAAGCATTTTCCTTAGAGAAATTATCCCCCTCTAACCAAACTAATAATCTCGTGGGAAATAATTATGTCCCTTTTAATCTAAACCAATCGCATACTAAGGATTCTTTGTATTTTTATCTATAATTATATGTTTTTCTCTTGGAAAAATTTATGTTAGATGAGTTAAAGTTTAAAAGGAGTTAAAACTTTTTTTTAATTTATTAATATTTATCTCTTAATTTTTTTACGAAAACTGATATCCTATTGGGAGTAGAAAATTTATTATATTTAGAACAACTTTTTATAAATAGATCATAATTCAAATCATTGATATGAAAAATTTAATATTAAAATTCTTTAAGCTTCAATTATTGACTTAGAAAAATTTTCTACTTGTTATGGTACGAGACTACAATTTTTGCAAGATGATTATTGTTATGAAATCGAAAACTAAATGTTTTTTAAAAAGATTGAAGAAGTAGAATCAAAGACCTCGAAAAGTTGGGACAGGACCAATAGTTATCCTTTGTAGTGTGCTAATTTGATCTTGTATGAAATAAGAAACCTTGTAGTATTCTTTGCTTGCATTAATTAGATTTTATTTGAATAGGGGTAAGAATTTATGAATACCACCACTTATATAATAATGGATATTTTATATACACATGTACTATATTTTTAATTATATACACTTGCCCTGTATTTTATAATTAACTAAACCTTATTTTGATCTATTCCTTTATATATATATATATACATTAGGCATTTATGATTTTGGATTGCATTGTATATGACCCGTTGACATCAAAATTTTATATGAAATATATTATTGTACCATATTTTATTCAACACATATAAAAGTTAATTTGGCTAACTTGGATGGCTAGATGAGATTTATTTGGACCAATCAAATAATATGAATTGCTACTATGATTGGTGCATGGAGTTAGGAAAAACTTTACCATGGGATGAGGATTGCTGCTACGACTATAAACATGAAAAGTGATGACCGATATGGACAAGAACATAGAGATCAAACATCTTTAGTCATGGATAAATATGCAATATTTAGGGATGATTGCTATGGATAGGAATATGGATAACGATTGTTGTCATAAGTAGGAACATAAAAAGTGAATATCCTCATCATTGAAGTTATTATAGTTTATTGAGGTTTGTCAATCATGAGTTACAGTATAATCATTGATAGTCTCATGATAAAAGATGATTATTGTCAAATTTGAATATGTTGATCAAAAGGAAAGATGAATTATTTGGAAATGCAATTAATTAGAAAATTTATCATATATGATACAAATGATGTCACATGAAGGGCATAGCTAATCAATGGTATGTGATATATATGAAAGCATGTTGATATGTTGAGCATCTTTAGTAATTAATTACTTCATAACTTCTAATATTTTCATTGACTTTAGTATTTTTTAATAGTATTTTTCATGTTATATTAATTATTTGTGTATATTGGATTTATATTGAGTTGTTAGCTCACGATATTTTGTTTATCTTTTAAAGTTATAGGTTAATAAAGTTGGACTATAATAAAGTGAATAAATAAACATATAATAAAATAATTTATTATTATATTAGTAAAATTCTTTGGTTTTAAAGATTCTTAATGATATATTATGTTATTGTGAGAATTGATAAAAATAAATACTGCATGTTTTCTCAAACCACATGTTAGGGAATGCATAGTTGTGCCACGCATTCGACTAGAGCTGGGTTTGGGATGTAACATCCAAAAAAATAAATTTTTTCTGGAATATAGTTTATTTAAGTATATCTTAAAATTGTAAACTTGATTAGAATGTAGGCTGGACAAGGCATGCTTTTGGATTTCCTTGAAGATAAAAAAGTTCATTTGTTTGAAGTCTCTTTTGTGTGGGCTCTTATTATTGGAAGACTCCTTAAATGATAGCACAACACCCAATATTGCTAGAACTCTCAAGCGCACAATAATCCAATGCATGCTTTTTAATGCAACGCCCATTTTCTTATAACTCCATGCCTTTTTTCATATTTCTATGCCTTTTCACACATCCCTACCTCTCAGGACTCTTCTTAATCTTGTAGAAAGGAGCCCACACTTAAAAAATAAACGAACCAATACCTAATGAATATGCACAGGCCACTCATCTCAACATGTTCTCCTGCATTCCTACTTTCCCCATGATGCAGGGACACTTCTCCTAGTGCATCATTTATTAACCCATAAAAGAGGATGTTCCATGTCCAAAACCTTAATCCCACGCTCAAAAAACCTTAATTCGATACCCTATGCGCTAAAAAATCATCCTGTTACCCTACTGCCTTGCAACCTGTGCCATATTGCAACTGGACCTGAAACTTAAGAGAAAAGGGTGTCTTCCTCCCATCTCCAAGCCTCAATAAGTCTTCTCTAATAAGTCTTAAGCCTAAAAAAATACTAGAAGATCCCTATGTTCCTCTCTTTTAAGCCCCCTTGATAGCTTAAAAACCTCTCACGTTATTATTGTTCCAATATGATAGCAATGACTTTTTTTACTTTAAATCTAAAACCCTATCCTAAAAACTTCCAAAGCTCGAGGTGAAGGTAGAAAGGAGGTGCTATTTCTACTGGCCTATGGCATGACAACAACCTCTAAATCCTCTTTTTTCTGGTGAAATCATTTAAATTAGAGCCATCCAACATGAAAGAGCAGCTTTTTACTCCCCTATACGGCCTAGCAACTAAGTTTGAGGCATCTCCAAAGCTAAAGAAATGGAGCTAAGGTGAAAAAGTCATTGCTATTTGTAGTGGTCCACACCCTATAAGCCTACTGTCCAAACTTTCAAAATAAATATCTAAGATTCAATTCCTCACATGGAGCATTATTCTAAAGTCCCAAGTGGTAATTCTTTACCTCTCTTTTTTCTCGTCATTGAATGGAGTATTGTTCTGCGAGAGAGAAGTTGAAGTCTTCTCTCATAGCTAAAAGTGTTCTTAAAAAAATTTAAAGACCAATATTTTGGAGCTTTACTTCGCACATCTTTTTAGAACATTGCTCCTTTCTAATGGAAGCATTGTTTTCTTTCTACGAAGAAAAGGAGCATTGTTTATCATCTCATTATTAATGATGATTGAGATAACTCTTGGCAATGATCACATTCAAGTCAAGTTAGCTCTTGGAGCATTGCTTCATTATATCTTTGGAACATTATTCGTTCACGTAGAAGCATTGCTTATTGATAAAAGAACTTTAGTCCTCTTAAATTTACATAGGATTACAAACCAGATGCTTAGATTCCTTGAATTAGGAGTCCAATTTAGCATCTGGCACTTAATTCAACCTGATATGGCCAAGCCTTTAAGCATCTAAAGTATCGCACCTCAAAAAAGTTGTTCTTTATTCCTCTCAACTTGCATGTTGTAGAGAATCGAATGTTAGAATTTGAATATCAAGCCTTCAACACCTAAATTGTTGTTTTAAAATTAAAGGAGTATTGTTCCTTAATTATGAGAGTGCTGCTCTTATTTGATGGTCCTGCAAGGGATTCTCACTTTAGAGTATCGTATGAGTGTTGCTCTCTCTTATGATAACCCTACAAAAGATACTCACCCTATGGTAGAGTATGAGCGTTACTATCTCCTATGATAACCTTATAAAAGATTCTTACCCTGATGTGTTGTATAAGCGATACTCTCTCTTGATGATCCTATAAGGGATTTTTACTTTGAGATGCTTTCAAATTATAAGACAAGCAAGCTTCTTAAATTAAAGAAGTTTTTATTCCAGTCAAACAAATGTCACTATATTCAATTAGCTGAGCACCACTACACTTAAATAAATTAAAGTTGAGCATTGTTCTAACACACACAAAGTATTTTTGGATGATATGGTAAGGCATCAGATGAGGCTTAGAACTATATCCTTATGTTTCCAAAGGAGTGGATAAATATGAAGGATTTAATTATACATTGAGAAAATAATATTACTCTTATACCTTTGTACTCACCCAAAAAGCTTCAATAAAATCATTTTTTTTTCTCCATATGCATACATTTGCAATAGATAAGAAAATATTTTTAATTATGATCTTTTAATTAAAAGTTTCTTTACTTCCTAAATAGAAGTAATTAATAATAAGAGCTCCCATTTATTGATATTTGAACTTTATAAAAACTAAATGAAACTCAATTTAATGAGGTGTACTATCTATATAAATTTACTTTTCTTAAAAAATAGCACAATCAGTGAAATTTAATTTCACTTCTGATCTTTGAAAATGAATAGTTAACCATTAGGATCAACTTAATTTGACTTTCATTTTCGTGCCAGGAAAGAAAGTTAATAATTTGCAAACTAATTTTAATTTGATCATAACATTAGAGAGAAGAAGGTAGCACAGAAAAAAAAAATCCAATTGGGTGAAGAATTAGAGCAAAGCTCATCCTTGTTAACTAAAATGAAAACTTATGTTGTATATTTATGGGCAGTGCGGTTTATATGATTTTTTTTTTGGAACAAGACGGCAATCATGGATGCAATGAGCATGCCAAATATTATAATTTTTTTAAAAAATATAGATTGCCTTCCAACTTTCTTTTCACATGCCATGCTTGTTTTCAAATGGACTAGTGCTGGTGCGTTTATTATTTTTTATTTTACTTTATTTTATTTTTTTAATGGATACATTTTTACCAAGAAAGGGAGAGAAGCGAGGAGAGAGAGAGAGAAGAAAAGCCCGCCCCGGCCCGAGGGTTTTAAACCCCGAGGGTTTATAAATTTCGGATTTCCCTCACTCAGCTCTCTGCCAGCCTTCTCTTTGGCTGACTAGGGTTTCGGAATCCATTGTTGGAGCGGAGGAGGAAAGAAGAATAAGGGGAGGCGATGGTCTCTTCGCACCAGCTGCTCTCGACGATCGAGGCGGCCTTCCTCGGCCCCTCCCCTCCCACCCCTACCCAGAGGATCGAGCTCATGCGCCATTCGCTCTTCCCTCCCGGCTCTCTCGAAACCTCCTCTCCTACCCGGTCCGCCCTCTCTCTCTTCCCCCTCCTCACCCTCGTCGTCTTCTTCTTCTCGCTCCTAAATGGCTGTTTGATTTCATCGGTGTGCCAGAGCCCCAAGGCGTCCGATCGGTCTCCAAATCCAATCCAAGGAAGTCAGGCTTCCGGATTCATCACCCATCTCGCTGGATGACATGGATGTCCAGATTGTGAGTTTCTTGAATTCTTCTTGAATTGATGTTTCTATTTCTTGGTGAAATCTGCTCCTCCGTAGAATTAGATGATTGAGTTAGACCAAGAGTTCTTGAAAAATGGCAGGGAGCTTGCTCTCAAAAGAACTGGCACAAAGAGAGGGCAATCAGTGGCAAAAGAAAAACCAAGTTCGTTGTTTCCCCTTCTGATAGAATTTGCTTCCTTTGAGTCACATGAAGACCATATCACAAACATGTAGCAGAGAGCAACATCAGTTATTGCAATGTATTCAATTTCTTTGTTTTTGAAAACAGCATAGGATCTCGTCTTGGTCCTGTCATTGGTCTTAATGATATCTTTTTTCTTTGTTTCTTTGAGTACTTTCTTTCTTGTTTCATGGTGTCTTTTCTCTCTATACTTCAAGCCTTCAGAAAACTGATATCTATGCGTGGTTTTCTCGTCATCATATTTGGAAATATTTTGACATCTGTGAGAATCTAGAGACAAGCAATCATCATTACCTTATTAGTTGTCAACAACATTGACTGCATTGGCATGACCCTTGCATATATATAATTGAATGCAGAAATTTTTATGAACGCTGCTTACCTACAAGAATTTAGTATTCTCTCTCTCTCTCTCTCTCTCTCTCTCTCTCTCTCTCTCACACACACACACTAAAATTCTGAAACTAGACTGGTGTAGAAAAAGTGTGTAAGAAGTTCCCTGCCACAAATCACATTTTGATTGAAAAGAAGTGCGCTCTAATGTTTTGGCTTAAATCTTGGAGGCTGCACAATGGATCTAGTATATATGCTTAATCTGTCCTATCGTGTTTGTTATGATATTCAGGCTTTGAAATTGAGTGATGATCTCAATTTAAATGAAATCGAGTGTGTTCGCTTACTTGTTTTCTGCCAATAAAGAGGTATGCTTTCTTGGTGTAAAACATCTTTTTGTTAAGAATTTGTTAGTGGGAATCACATAGGAGCAGTTTTATATTTGTACTGTCGCGTAAGAGTATCATTTCTGTTATTATACTCTACTAATGCATTTTTTCCAGCAGGGTTTTTTACTTGGGCGACAACCGTTGGATATTTCGCCTTGCAGCAGGTCTCTGGTACATGGAGAGAAAGAGATCTCATAGCCTCTTTGTACACCCTTTTACGGGTAAATTCATCAAAGTCTACAGTTTGATGAAATTGTATCTGATAGGACCAAGTTCTCCTTTTTGAGTCTTCAATAGTTTTTGTTCCCCCATCCCTGTTCTAGCTTTACAAGGTAAAGAAAAAATTTACATGCCCTTCTTTTGTGCAGGCTGTTGCTTGTACTTGACCAGGGGCATGGATGCTGATCTTGTGGCTGACATTCAGAAGCACCTGGAGTGATCTATTTATCTCTGGCCTTCGGCAACGGCTGATTATGCTCATAAAGGTTGTGGATTTTTTCCAAATACAATGTTAGATTTTATCTTTTATTAAATGAGGTCAACTATGGCTGCTATCAGTGATGGTGACCTGGCTATTTTACATGCTTAGCAGAACTAATCACAATTTATTGTCCTCTTAAGATTTCTTCATTTATTATGTTAGGTTAACTATGAACATTATCTGTAGTGACAACATGGCTACATTAATTTCCTGGTTATACAGATGAACTCAGTTTTTCATTTGTTAGTAACTAATCTGTAGTAATATCATGTTCTGCAAGCTTTTATTTTGTTCGCTGTTTACATGCTGCCATGGCTTCGATAGTTGTAAAGTTTCACATTCTTCTATCCACAGTGAACTTAAATCGAGACGAACCAACTGGTTTTGGTGGTCCTAATGCAGAACGTTATGTTCTTGACTTCAGAGGTGCTATTGTCCAACGGCAAGCTGTTGTTTCTCGGGAAAGATTGAGTCTTAGTCACTGCCTTGTCCTTTCTGTACTCGTTATGCGGATGAGTAAGCTATGCTTTGTTCAAGCTCATTAGATAATATTATTTTTGATGAATACCTCATATTAGGTAGTCCTATGCTGTAGCTTGGAAGCTTTTTTAACTCTTTTTATTGTTTAAAAAATCAGGTAAAAAGTAGTTCTGTCGAATCTATAAATGTGAAAGAAAATTCCTTGGTCTTCGTGCATTAATTAGTCTTATGCTTTTAATTGCGATTTTAGGTACATGAGGGTGCATACTACTATTTAAACATAAATTAGGTTTTTGCACTATTATCTTTATTGCTTGATGAGCACATGTGTTGAGGTGTCCAATCTACTTATTCATGGCATTTTTTTTTTCGTTTTGACATTTAGCCAAGGACACAACCTTTCACTTTCTTTTGAGTAACTTGCTATCATTAACCATCAAATTAGTCATTGTTAAACTTGCCTTAACCAACAACATTTGTACCATCTATATGGATTGGTTTCATGGATCGAGTTATATCATCCAATAAGAGTTTGAGATTGTTTTACTTTTGTAGTCATCTCTTGACCTATTGTTAACCTTTAAATTGAAATTGGCATCAACTACTTGGCCATGACAACTTTGGATAAGTGGACGTAGTGGCATACCATGTAACTTGGAAGAGCCATATGGCATGTTGGGAGACATACATTATTGGTTATAAAATCTAAGTTTTATTCTATGGTGGAAAAAATCTTGATGGTTTCCTCTAGGGATGCCTGGTTTTTGACATAGGAAATCCTATTTTCTCCAAGGACACATTACAAGACAAACAACTGACTAGAGTAACAAAGTGTATTGATGTTAATATTGTGTATATGATATATCATTATAGCTGAATGTCTTTTTTATTAGTCTACCATGATGATTGCTACCCTTGTTGTGGGATGCTTGCTATTTGGTATATTCACCCTAGTTGTAAATCCTGCACTACCAGCCTGAGCTCTTTGGTCTCCTCTGGCTTGTTTTCCCTCCCCTTTGTGCTTGGCGTTTCCCTTATTGAAGCTTAATGCTTATTGAATGCAGTTTTTGGCGTGTCCAAGGCTTTCCAGTGAGGTGGATTTTGTTATAGGGCTTGTGAAGTTGAATATTTAGATCCTGCAATTGGAGTGATGATTTGTGGAGGAAAGGGTATGTAGAAGTAGCAATGAGGTTATTGAGGTGGAGTGTGGTGAAGCTAGCAAGCTATGGATAAAATTTGGTAGGTATCACTTTAATCGTGGAAGTAGAATTGGTAACTGATAATGTAAGAAATATTAGAATTGGAGAAATGCTGCATTTGGAAAGACTTGGGTTTGGATAGATCCATGATTTGACTCAAACAGATTGAGCAATGTTTGTTATTCTTGCTGACTTTCTCTAGTTACATTCATATGGAAATCTTCTTATTTAGGGTTCAAAATCACCATCCCAAAGCCTACTAGTTAAAGTAGTATTCATGGTGCTAGATTGGATGGAATACTAAACAAAAATGGAGTCATATTGAAAAACTCATTGTAAGAATTGTTGTTTCTGTTCCATTTATTATGCTCACGAGAGAACAAGTTTACATTTTATCAATATATATTCAGCAATTTTAACTTTTTATTAATATATTTTACCTATTGGTTACCTGTATTACCAAGCAAAGGATTTATTTTCCATTAAATGAAATGATGAAACTTTCTCATCGAAGGAAGAATTGATTATATGTCTGTTCATTTTCGCTTCTTGCAGGTCGAAAAGATGTAAAGGATGTTTTTATAACACTAAAAGACTCTGCAGCTGAAGTTGATGGTGATGCCACTGTACAACTTCAGGTCTAAGTTTAATGTTTATTATGTCAATGTTCCAGCCCAGATTTATTTGTCTTATTTTGCTGGTTTAGGTTTTATGTATATTTCTATCTGTGGATAATTTGATCTCATTACATATTGTTTGCCCATTAAGATAACATTCAGCCTTCTGTTTTCTCTTGTTATTGCTTTTATGTCTGATGCTCTAAGCACAGTTCCTGACAAAGCCTCCATGCTATCACTTGATGCCTCCTTCAGATATGAATTTCATGAATTAGTAAGATGAGCTTACAACATCTTTTCCTTCTTTCTTTGTTGTCTCATGTTTGTAAGGAATAATTCTACTGGTGATGATTAATGACTTTTTGCTGAGCTCAGGTTATGACTACTGAGAATAATCCAAATGTTGAGGGGTTCTGAATGGTGTAAGACTTGCATGGGCTGTACATTTGATGTTAACTCAAGATCAAAGTACTTCAAGGGATATCATCTCTGGTGCTTCATCAAAGGATTTGGCAAATATTTACTCATGCCTAGAACTTGTTTGCTCAAACAACGTCTTCCACTTTTTCTTGGTTAGAGTTCTCCAAGATGCTGCCTATCAGGTCTGAGTGGTAACTGCAAATGTTGTTTTAGATGTAGGATGGTATATTAATACGTTTTATACTTAGTGTGATGTTTGCACATGATAGCACATGAAATCTCTTTCTTACTACTGCATTGACAGTGAAGTTCAAATTGATGTACTTTTGTAGTTCTAGATACTGTTGTGCCCTCTGTAAGACTAGTGGTATATTGTTGTTGCTCCATGTATTTTTTGCCGTTGGTACTTTATATTTATAATTACCATGTTCATGCGGTTCTTACTCATCTTAGTAATTGGTAGTCAGTTTATTATGGGAGTTTTTTTTATTGATTTTTTAAAATTATCATTAATTCAT